>PVJH01012184.1:0-65519 GCA_004026705.1 Nesogale talazaci
ACTGAGTTTTTACATACTCCATTTAGAGATGTGCTGCTTCAGCATATTGGATTGACCTTCATAAAATGGGGTGTCGCTGACATCCAGGGAACAGGGTGAGGTCCTGCTGTGCAGACCCCTGTCTGCCTCCTGCTCTGCCAGGAGCACTAGATCTGTTCTCCCCCAAAACACTGCCCTGCAAACCCACCCCCGATGACAGAAGCCACACGCATATATCTACAGGTACTTCCGGCCAAACCTCACCCAGGCTCAAGATACTCATGACCACAGAAGGGGGAAAATCATTTTTGAAAGAGAGAAGGGGAAAAGACCTATTAACTACAGACAAAGACAAACCTTCTAAATTGTAGAATCGAAAGAAACCTTGAAATACTTGCTCAAAAGGCTAAGCTACTTCAGCTTCAAGGTGGTAAATGGGACTTGAAGTAACAAGACTGGGGCCAGGAGTTGAGCCAGGAGTCTTTGAACTTCTCCCCTTGCTTTCATCTGCATGCGGACTACTAGTAATGGCAGAATTGTACTTTAAAATATTGAACACGTTGCCTTTCCCAGTGCAACATAAGCACTTAATACCAAGATGTGTCAATTATTCATTCTATGAGTGTACCATATAATATTCATAATAGGTGGATGAATAACTATTTATAGTCTAAAGAGAGTTCACTAGCAGGAACCACCAGCTCAGCCTACTCATTAGTCTTTTTTTTTTTTTTTTTTTGGACATCACTGCTCTCCAGTGGTGGGAGGAGGAGGCCCAGCTCCACTGCTGGAATTGAACCTCCGTCCCAGTGGGCCGCAGTCCCATGCACAACCACTACGCCACCGGGGCTCAGCCCCTCATTAGTCTTAATATGTACAATTCCCACCTCCCTTTCCCAGCAGTGTTTAAACAGTTCAAAGACTTTTGTTCTTTTGTCCCACCTGGAAATATGGTATCATTGAGTCAAGTCTGATGTCAAAGAGAGAACATCATGATTTTGTTAAACCAGTATGTCTAGAGTACTGGATAGCAACCTTCCTAATGCCTTCAATACAATTCATCATGTTGTGATGACAACCCCCAACCACAAAATTATTTTCATTGCTACTTCATAACTAAATTTGCTACTATTATGAATTGGGTGACCCCTATGAAAGGGTGACTCGATCCCCAAAGGCATTGCAACCCAGAGGTTGAGAACTACTAGTTCAGAGAAACAAATCCTGTGACTCTCATCTGTGCATAAGAAAGAGAGGGCTTTTTATCAAGAAATAATTATATATCAAGAAGACATGCCAGCCCAGTCCAACTCAAATCCAAAAGTTTCATGCTACTGCATAAGTCCCTCTTCAGATGTACATAGCTCTGGTTGGGGGTGCAGAATGGAAAACCGGGAAGCATGAGAATTGCAGGCTGGTAAATGCAGAGTACCATGGATCCAAAGCCAGTGAGAACACAGCATGGCAAAGACAGCTCTCAGGGTCAGTGCTAGAGTCCTAGAATGCAGGCAAGTGAAGTCACAGAGATAGATAAATAGTATCTACAGATAGTAAGGTGCCCAGTTTCTTATAAAGAAGCCACACCTCAAAAGAGGCATTATCAGGTCATGACCTCATTGACAGGTTGGATTCTACCCCTACACTTCATTAAACTTCAAGTTGACATAAAATCCTTGAAATACCACAAAAGCAATACAAGGGGGCAGGTATATAACAGGATCTGTGAATTGAGGTTAGACATATCGCAGCATCACTGTGTTCCCATTTGTGGCTGACACCTCAAGATTTAAATCGCTTTACATGGACACCCTTACTTCTAAGGACTCCCCAGTTTCTAGTACCTGATAGCCAGTACCTACAACCCACTGCCATGGGCTATGAAAAACAAAACTTAAAACCACTTTTCCATACCAGAGCCCTCGCCCTAGATACAAGTGGGCCACATAATGCCCAAGTATCTAGCTTCTACTGTAAGATCAGGCCTAATGTCTGTTTTGATCTGGCATTCCCCTAAACATGAGGGGGCTTCAAAAAGTTCACAAGAAAATAAAATGAAAAGATAATGGAATATCCCCCAAAATTTGATGAGCTCCCCTGTATAAGTCCCTTGGTTTTTCAGTCTCTAGCCTCATCAAGAACTATACTTCTTTCCAAGCCTAACCATCACCCCAAATGTTTCCAATGTTCATTCTGGAATTCCAGGCCTTGGTAATTTCATCCCCCTGTTGCCATATGCTACAACAATGACCACCACAACAATAGACAACTCACTCAAAGCCAAACTCACCACCACCAAGTCTTTTCTGACTCACGATGACCCTATAGGACAGGGTAGAACATCTTTAGTGTGTCTACAAGACTGTATCTCTTTACAGAAATAGAGAGTCTCATCTTTTTGAACTGCTGACCTAGAGGTTTGGCAGCCCAATACAAAACTACTATACCACCAAAGTTCCTTAATTCCCAAATAGACAGCTCTAAACCATAACATTTCTCTGTGTCTCAGAGCTGAACTGTATGCCACAGGGTTTTCAATGACTGCTTTTGAGGGAAGTACGTGGTCAGGTTTTTCATCCAAGATGTCTGAGTGGACTCAAACCTCCAGCCTTTTTGTTAATAGCTAAATGCATTAGTCATCTGTGTTGCCCAAACACTCCATCTATGTCAATGCCTACAAATCTATCTAACCAAGATGGGTCTCCTGAGCTCCAGGGAGAGACTGAAGCACTTGTTGGGCATTTGTATTTGAACAGCCTACAAGCCTCACTAGCCCTTTGCATCTAGAAACAAGTTCCTCGCTTTTATCCTGAAGTCATTTCTTCCAAATGTTTAGATAACATATTGAACACAGTCTCAATAGATGACTGTTCAAGCCAACAATATGAGAGTCATCCTGGATATACACTCTTCACACCAGTCTTTACTTCACTACATCCATCAATCCCCAAATCACTGTTCTATCTCCTAAGCCTCTCCAAAGAACATTCCTTTCTCCCCACTTGCATTGCAAACTAATCTGCTAAGATCATCATAATCTCTCACCTAGTCTACTGTCGCATCCTCCTAGTCTAGTGGGTCTCCCTGGGTATGTTCTTGTCCCTGACAACTCATTCTTTATCCTTTTTGAAAGAAACGTGATTTTCTTTGCAAAAAAAAAAAATCTATGTCATTTTTCTGTTTAAAATTCTTCAGTAACTTCTTATAGCCTTTGGGGTCTGACTTCTTTAATTTAAAAACCTCAGTCACTCCTGCCTGCCTCTCTGGCCTTACCCCCATTTCACTCTTCTCTGACTGCAACTCTAGCCTTCTTTCAATTTCTTAATTTTTCATTTAAAGATCAATTCTCTGGCATCTAGAACTGTGAGCTGCACTCAATAAATACATGTTCAATAAATGCCTGCATAATGATGGAAATCAACCCCTCTGGTATCAGTGCCCATCAAAGGTTGCTTCTACCACTGAAATTTGGAGTCTGGTGAGAAATTAATATGCTAACACCAGATTTCCTTGATTGGTCTGGCCTGTTTTGATTATATAGTTCTGGTAGTCACTGAATTTATCATCTAAACCAAGACATGTTTAAGAGTAAATGTAAGTGCTAAAAATAGCTAAAATTATATAGTATATATTTAATTATTCACATATTGCTTCTGTTATATCAATGGACCTATAATTGCTCTATGTAAATATAAAATTATTAATAAAAGTCATTTAATAAAATATCTTCCATTTCAAAAGTACAAGATATTTTTAAAAACACAATTATTTCTAAAAAAGTAGAAATAATGGAAATTCATACATAAATTAAAACAAAAATTATTATCTGAACATAGAAAATGACAGAATAATTTCCTTTGTACAAGCTTTTGTATGTAAATTATTTTCAAGATACATCTGTCTCAAATGTCTTATCATTTATTTTCTAAAACTTTAAAAATATGGTTTTATTTTCCATTCACAAAATTGTCTGCAAACAGCTCCCTGGTTGCCTTTTATGGTTAATAACATGACATTGCAAACACATACAACTGACCCCTTACCTGTAAACCACAATATTTTTAATTTGCAAAATATTTTAATATCAAATTCTGCTAAATGGGGGATAGTCCTCAATTCTAATTTTTGTCACATTAAGATGTATAAATACTTCTGCCTAGTTTTTTTTCCCAGAAATATTCTTTTTGGCCTTCATTCAGAGCAGCTTTCTCACCGAATACAATAATAAATCAAAACATCACATGCATTTCCTAATGGCTTTGCAACTTTAGCTAGATTTCGGTACTGCAAGGCTGTAGGTCTTCTCAGCTCTATTTTGTTCAGGTGTTGGATACCTGCTTCCTGATTAAAAGTAGGGACTCCACACATTGGTGTGAAATAAAATGTCTAAACTCACTTCCTTTGTCATTTGAGACCTCATTACTCGTCTTCCTGACTTCCTTCCTTGTTTCTATGGGGAGAAAGCAATTGATCGTTTGCAAACTTTGTTCTCAATATTTGCAGTGCTTCCAGTTGCTAAGTGTTTTTAAAATGAAATGTTTTTAGCTTTCTGGTTTTTTTATATGGTATCAAATGGTTTTGAACACACTGCCACTAAAATTGAGAGGATTTATTTCCTAATTTTTTACAAAATCAATACAAAAGATTGATTTACAAGGGCTCAGAAATTTCTAAAATATATCAACTAAGTCCTCATGGAAAAACCACACCAACATTTGTGACCCCAGAATTCTAATTCATATAATCCAAAACTGAAGCAGGGAATAGTATCAGGGCCTAAATTGTGAGATTCTGATTTGTAGAAGGATATGGATGACAGTGGAAGCCCAAGATACGTTTGTGAGATCTACACAGGAAAAAAGCCTCCAGTGATTTCCTTCCACTCCATGATGGGAATAAACTGGGAACCAAACAGAGAGTGTTGAAGAGATAACTTTTGGAGATCAACATGAGAAACCTGACTGGAATGATTACAATCTTATCATTTGATCATCCCTCTGAAATTTTCAGTTTTAACTTCCATTTGTCATTGTATCAGAGCATATTTGGACAAATATGAATTTCCAGGCCAGTACCACCAATACCATGTATGCTTCTGCTCCATCATCTGCTGCTGTCACATGGGCCGTGACTCCATGTGTTACTCAAAGAGCGTTCTTGACTATCATCTTAGAGGTAGCAGATTCCAGGCCCTTTCTCTGTGGTGTCACTGGATGGGTGCACACTGCAGCACCTTTAGGTTAGAAGACTGTGCCACCCAGGGACCTTTCTGCTATGCACTTTCTTATTTTTGTAAGAATATTAGCTTTACCACAACACTCTGTGCCACCAGATTTGTTTCTATGGTGAAAAACTCATTGCCATAGAGTCCACGCCAACTGTGTTAGTCCGGGTAGACTAGAGGAACAAATTTCAAAGACACGCATATGGATATAAAGAATGAGTTTATATTCAAGAGGAACAGGACATTGAGTAAACATCCCAGCCCAGTCCAGCTCAAAGTCACAAGTCTGATATTAACCCATATGCTCGAAATCAGTCCATAAAGTCTCCTTCTGACTTACGAAGTCACAGGTCAGTGGATGCAGAGTCCCAGCACCGACAGGGGTCTCCCGATGGCTCCTTGCTTCCAGGGCTCAGGGTCCATCAACAGCATCCCGTGGTGGCAGAAGCAACTCATCACTGGCAGAGGCCTCCATGTGGCTGCCCCAGCCTCAGACATCTGGCTCCATCAGGGCAAAGCCATGTGGTCTCTCCGCTGGCTACTCTAGCCTCCCGGATGCTGCCATCCTGTGTTGTCTGTGATTAATCATCTCTCCAGACTAACTCACAACAACTGGGGAAGATATCTTCTCATCTTCACGAGGGAAATATCGTGAGATTTCCCAGAAGTCTCAGGAGAAAGCCATGCCCATGTAGAGGCCTCATTGGCTACTCAAAGGCTATCTCCAGATTAACAGGCTAGGCTCCACCCCTACATTTCAACATAAAATTAACATAAGCACATGACTGCCACACCGACTTATAGAGACCCCGTGGGTCAGAGTACAACTGCCCTTGTTAGTTTGGGGAGCTGTAACCCTTTTGGGAGTAGAAAGTCCCAACTCTCTGGTCATTTTGAACTACTGACCTTGCAGTTAGCCCAATGAATAAAGGTTATGCTACCCAAGTAGATATATCTTCATTATTGAATTTCATGTCCACATCGACAATAGCATTCACAACAATGTCAAGATTTTGCCTGAGAGAGAAGGAAGTTTCGAAAGCTTGCCTCTGTAGTCACGATTGGATTTTTTTAAATGTCAAAGTATTAAGGTGGTCTGGTCGTACAGTGAATTAAGAACTGAGCAGCACCAGCCAATCCATGGGGAAAAGACCATGTCCATAAGGATTTATAGCCTGGGAAACCATATGGAAAGAGTAGACCCTAGGGGTCGCTATTGGTTGGCACCAACTCTGGTTGTGAGGGGATGAGTGATTTTTAGATTATTATCATTTTCTTAGATTATTAGATATGAGATTATTACCACTTTCTTTCTGAAGCATTTGAAGGCGCTTTATAAAACCAACGTTTGTTATAACTCCATGCAAAGTTCTCAGCCAATGGAGCTCCGGCACGCACCTACTGCTATGACTTCGGTGTTTACTATGTGTCCACAGAAGTTCATTTAGAAGCTATAGACTCCATAAATGCATATGTTGATTGAAATAAGATGTCAAATTTCTCACAGTACAATACAAGCATAGTTTCAGTAGCTATTGTTATTGTTGTTGAGTGCCATTGTCTCGGTTCCAACCCACAGTCCCCTTGTGTATAACAGAACAAAACACTCCACAGTGCTACACCACACTCACAATTGCTCCTGGGCTTAAGCCCATTGGTGCAGCCTCTGTGTCAATCCATCTCCTTGAGGACTTTCCACTTCCACACTGCTCCTCTGCTTTACCAAACATGATGCCTTTCTCCAGGGACTGGTCTTTACCGGTGACATGTCCAAAATATGTAACATGAAGTCTCGGCATCTTTGCCTCTAAGAAGCACTTTGGCCATACTTCTTCTGAGACAGATTATTTTGGGCTTCTGGCAGTCCATGGTATTTTCAATATTCTTCACTAGCACCACAATCCAAAAGCATCCATTCTTCTTCTGTCTTTCTTATTCAATGTCTAACCTTCGCATGGCTATTAGGCTATTGAAAATGTCCTGGCTTTGGTCAGACCCGCCTTAGTCCTTAAATGAACAAACTTGCTTTTGAGTACTCTGAAGAAGTCTCAGTCAGCAGCTTTACCCAACACAATATGCCTTTTGATCCCCTGATTGCTCCTTCCTTAAGGCTTGATTGTGGATTCAAGCAAGAAGTAACCCTTGACAACTTTCGGCCGAGACCTTCAACTCACTGCTGTGCTTACCCCTGTGTAGCCTGTGTGCTTCATTAGCACATTCATGACTTGGACTTTCAGGTGGTCACTGAGAGTGCTGTGACCTTTGTGGTGGACAGAAAATGTCAATAGACATTTTGAATAGATTACATGCTAAACATCAACTTTCACAACAACAAAAAAAATAAAGATAGAAACATGGTACTTCATCTTATATTAAACATACATGATAAACAATTCAGAGATGACGACAACAGGACCAATGGTTCCTGGGGTACAGGGAAAACGAGGTCTAGGAGAAGGAAAGGGGGAGGGGCTCAACCAACCCGGGGACAAGGGAACAACATGTGAACTAAAATCAATGGAGAGACGAATGTAGGATGCCTAGTGGAGCTTAATGAACAGCAATGTAACAGTGAGGAATTACTGAACCTGAATGAAGGCTGAACATGGTAGTAAGATAAAAGGAAAGTAAAAGGAAACTGGGACAAGAATTAGAAGGCAAAAAACATTTATAGAGGTCTAAATACAGGCATATACATATGTAAATATATTTATATATAACTATAGAAAAAATAGATCTATGTACTTATATTTTTGTACTAGGATAGTGGATGGACATTGGGTCTCAACTCAAGTATTCCCTGAACACATGAACACTTTGTTTTCATAATCTGGCATTCTGTGATGCTCACCTTCCCGACACAATCACTGAAGACAAAATGGGTGCATAAACAAATGTAGTGAAGAAAGCTGATGGTGCCTGACTATCATAAGATATAGCATCTAGGATCTTAAAGGCTTGAAGATAAACAAGCAGACATTTAGCTAAGAAGCAACAAAACCCACATGGTAGAAGCTTACCAGCCTGTGTGATCATGAGATGTCAATGGGATCAGACATCAGGCATCTAAGACCCAGAAAAAAATCATACCAATGTGAATGGGGGTGGGAGGCATGAGTGGAGACCCAAAATTCATCTGTAGATAACTGTACATCTCCTTGTAGAAGATTCACAAGGAAGAGACAAGCCAGTCAGGGAGCACTACGATGAAACACACAACTCCCCTCTAGTTTTTTAATGCTTTCTCCCCCAACTCTCTACTATCATGACCTCAATTCTACCTTATAAATCTGAGTAGACCAAAACACGCACACTGATACAGATAAGGGCCTGTAACACAGGGAATCTAGGACGGATAAACCCCTGAGGACCAATAATGAAAACAGAGACACCAGGAGGGTTAAGGGGAGGTGGGGAAGAAAGAGGGAATCAATCACAAGGATCCACATAGAACCCTGCCCCAGGGGCATGAGAAGTAGGACAACAGACAGGCGGGTGAATGAAGACAATGTGAGACATAAAAATAATAACCTATCATTTATCCAGGGTTCGCGGTAGGGGAAAATGAGGAGCTGGTATCAAGGGCTCAAGTAGAAAGACAATGCTTTGAAAATGAAGATGACAATATACATACAAATATGCTTGAGACCATGGATGAATGTATGGATTGTGATAAGAGATGTAAGTGCCCCCAATAAAAGTATCTAATTTTTTAAAAAGGAGATAAATAGATTGCTGGAGGTGGGACTCAGGCTGACTACTGGGAAACATTGCAACTGACAAGACACATGAAACTGCGCTAGTGCCCGAAGCTGAAAAACCATGTGGAGACCCCCTGCCAGCACTGAGGTACTTGCTGCGAGACTAGATCGACAAAACTTCCCACCCACTGGCCTGTGATCTTCCTGCATTTGGCACCATTGCGTGAGTTTCATGAGTCTGAAGAAGAACCTATGCATTGGTATCAGACATATGGGCTAATATTGGATTTAGGGAATTGATATGGACTAAGCTGGAATGTTTTCTCAATATTCAATTGCTCTTGTATATAAAGTTCTTTCTTATAAACAAACAAAAACAATATGCACTTAGCCTTTAAGCTCATTTTTGCAAAAAGATTTAGGACAAAATTAAAAAGTGCTCAAAAAATACAAATGAGGATACAAGAAACCATCGCTGTGAGGTTGATACCATATGTGTCAGGGTAGACCTGTGCCCCAGGAGAAGTTCAAGGGCTGCTTCTTTAGGAGCAGATCACCAGACATTTCTTCCAACCCACATCTAAGGGACTCAAACCACCAACTTTCCATGAAAAGCTGAGTGCTTGATCATTTGTACCACTGAAGGGCTCCAAAGAGGGGCCCATTGTGCTTTATCAAGTGAATGACAACACTGTCGGTCTGCTCAGACCAGCAGTTCTCTTGGTCACAGGACTGCTCACACATCCAGTTAGTGCACAATGTCTCATATTTCCTCTGTCTAAATCCACGGATGCCATCAGGCTTCCTGCACTCAGTCATAGCAGAGGTCTTTGAGTAAGTGGCTGAGGTATCAGGTGGCTCAGGAGAAACTGCAGGACAAGGAATTCTTACACTCCCACATGAGACCTGACAAGTTAGCTGTGCTAGGCAGTTTCTGGGGGCAGGTGACTTGTTTCCTCTCTACTTGGTCTACAGGTGTTGGTGTCTTCTAACTGGGGAAAAATGAATGAATACATGGAGCCTTCTGGTCAATTCTATCTTGTTGCAACCTCAAGTGTTACAGATAAGAACAATTCTGTGTGGGGGAGTTGGCTGTAATGTTTATGGTAACCAAACAGCAGAACTTTCTTCCACAGCACCTCTGGGTAGATTTGAACCACCAACCGTTAGGTTAATAATCAGCCAAAAGCCCTTTCAACTGAAAAAGCTTGGGAAAAGAAGGTGAGTGCACTCAGTGGTGGTCTTCTTTCAGATTCAACCATTGTACCGGGATCTCTCACACTGCTGGTAATTTGTAGCATAAGTTGAAAGTACCGAGGAAGTCAACAAAAACCATCCAGGCCTACCTTGATGAAAATACTAGTATTGTCTTTAACAATAAAGACTCCAAGACACATGCTGAACCAAATTGGGTGCTGAGACAATAGGCATGAACTAATTTAGTCCCCGGTGAATTAGGGTGTATGTACTTCCTTAATTCCTCTCTTCTTCCAGATCTCATCCATTTTCCATTATTGTACGGGGGTCGGATATGAAGAAGAGGGATTGGGGAGCAATCTATGTGTCCATTTCCCATCACTACTTTGACAATTTTATACCTCAGCAAAGTAATTTGGGTGTAAGGAGAGGAGATGGAGAAGGAACACCAAGTAGAGGGCCCAGGGTTATCAAACAAAGGGGAAGATTTTTCAGACTTGAAAGTGTTCTATGGACCTTTACACGAAGAACAAAAGCAGAAAGCAGCCAATTGCCCAGACACTATTTAAATAGTTATTTTCTTGGAACAGTCTTTCTTCTGACCTGTGGGCTCTGGTCAGATGATGGAAAGAAATCGAGACTCAAGCACAAATAACTGAGGGAGTTTGGAGTGGGAGGAGGTAATGATAATGATAAGACAGGAATGTTTTTCATCCCTTTAGTGTCACTCCCCCAAAGCCATGATTTTCCTTCAAAATGGTTGATGTCTTCCTGCTCTGCCAGGAGAACGCTAAAAAGGGGGGAAGAATCCATTCTTCTAAACACAAACCTCTCCAGTAAGCTGGATGCTTGCAAATGGCAAACTTTCGGAGAGTAGACTAGGTTCCCAGAAGGCTCTGCTCCAATTCCAAGGCTTCCTAGAGAGGCGTGATGAATGGAGCTTGTTTAAGGGATAGAGGGAGTTGATGAGGAATAATAACAGCCTTGGATATAATCCAAAGTATTTTTTGGCTGCTGAAACTTTAGAAAAACACCATTGTCCCCAACTCTGCATAAACATATTTTTCCCCAGCCATTTCCCCTGAAACAAGGCTTAGCTACAACCTTACCAGCAAAATAGCATCTATCTTATAGCCCATGCACAGCCAGCCCCCTTAAGGTTGTCCCCTCTTTTTCCCTCCCTCAAAAAGGATGCTTCACTTGAAGTAGAGAGAATTAGATGAGTTATAGCAGGACGGGTCGTGGTTTCCAAGCCCCTCTAATCAAAAGTCATTAATACGAACTTTACTGAGCCAAACTCAATAACTGTATCTTTCTCCTGGGCCCCAGCTGGCCTTTCCTGCTGCTATTAAAGCAGGAGTGAAGGGCAACTGAACATTGAGCTTCTGAACCATCCCTCTCCCCCTCAGATTCTGACCCACTCTATATCTCAGAACATTTTAAAAAGAAAAAAATAATAACTGAACTTGACTTGAAATGTTTTCTATGAGAGTCATGGTGTTGGGCTGCTAACCACAAGGTGAATAACGAGGCCACAGCCTCTCCATGGGAAAGGCTCCATGGGAACTCTAGCCCCATAGAGTTACAGTCTGGGAAACACACAGGGGTGGTTCTATCCTGTCCTTTAGACTCACCATAAGTCAGGATTCACTCTGTGTCAATATGTCTTTGTTCATGACAGATGTTGCATTAATTCAGACCAAACCAACTTCTCTCCCTCTGAAGTTTCACCACCTGTCTGTCAGTTTGTGACTCTGTGGTGATATTGCTGTGGTGCTGGAAGTTTTGCCACCAACATTTCAAATGCTCAGAGGGTCACCAGGTAGGACATATTTCAGTGGGGTTTCAGATTCACAAAGGCTAGGAAGAAAGGCCAGGCGATACACTGATACGCTTCTCCATGAAAAGTCCACAGGTCAGAGCAGTATATTGTTCAGCTGAACTCAAACACAGAAGCCACCATGAAGATAGTTTCAGGGCACGTGGGGATGTCTTCTCTTGTACCTCAGATCATCCTAGGTCAGCATCCCGAGGGAGAAAGCTGGAGCTCTCTCTTCCCATAAACAATCTCAGAAACTCACAGGAGCAGGCCTACTCTGTCCCAGAGCGTTGCTGGAAGTTAGCCTCAACTCCACGGCAGCGGACTTCTGAGTCTGGGCCCACAGCAACTGCTCCTTCCATTAGAACGGCTTGTACTGCGTTTTGAGTTTCAAAACAGAGGAGCCCCTGAGTCAAATATCGGAGGAGCCACTGCTGTGTTGAGAGGCCACAGGAAGCAGCCCCCCCCCCCCACACACACACACACAAGCCGACACTGTGTATCCTCTGACCCCACAGGCTATGAGGGATGGGATTTCAAGTCATCAGAGGTGAGCAGGTCAGAAGAGACTTCGAAAGGATCAACATGATAGTTATCCGCAGCCAGTACCCCCAGTCACATTGTCCATTCTTTGGGGACCGAAGGCCCAATTGCCTCTTTCCTGAATTCACCACCTTACCGCAAGGCAGTCTCAGCAGACTTTTCTTTTCTTCCTTTCTTTTTCATTTTTTAGCAGACTTTTCTTGAATGATTTCATTGCTGCCTCCCCTAGGGTTAGGGGTGACATCAAATAGCTGTGTGCTGTTTGAAGAGATTTTCATGCTGTTTTGCCTCACTCCCAAGAATGGGAAATTAGATTACGCTCAATAGCACAAGTGTTTTCAAACAATGGTTTGGACAGGATGCTCATCAAATGCATAACAGATTTCCAAACCAGTTCCTCTTATCACTTTCTGGATTGGGACTGACAGACTGATAACTAAGCACTTGTGTAAACAGAGGGAGGGGAAGGAGCAACGGAAGGTAAACAAGGAGAGGATGACGGTAGACTGGCAAAGATAGAGACAACAGACATTTCCTTTTTCACAGTTCTCCTAATGCCGCCTAATTATTTCGACAGGCTCCCAAATCTCACCATGGTAGCTTTCCTCAAGAGCTTTGACAGCTTGCCAGGGGCTCGAGGGCAAGGGGGAAAAAAGCCACTTTCTTTTTGCCTCTATCACTGAGCCGACAAGACTCTAGATTTATTAATTTCAAGTGAGATATAATAAGTCATGAACTCTCAAACACGTGATCAAACGTGGTCAAGGCATTGTTGCGAACAGATCAGTTATCGGTGAGGGTTTTCTGATGCGTGACGCCCCCAGTCAGAGCAGAGCTGTGCTCCATGCTTTTTCAATGGCTAATTTTTCAGATGGCTACTTTTTCAGAAGTAAATTACCAGGTTTTCTTCTGAGTTTCATAGCTGAATTTGAACTTCCAACTTTCAGTAGCTAGTAGCTGGAATAAAAACATTAACTATAAACACCACCCAAGAACTTCTGCTCATGCTGAGTACAGTACAAACTGATATCCCTGAACTCTTGCTGAATAAAAGTCCATGATGTAGAAAGTTCTGAAGTTTCCACCACAGGCGGGGTGGTGGAAACGTTCCTACGAAGAAGCTAGAGGTGACAACTAGAATTCCAATCCAAGGCAGTGTGCGTTTACACCTTCTTAACGGCCATGGTATGCCATGCCCAGTGCCAATGTTGCAAGGTTGGCACTTGAGGGTCCGGTTACTTAGTGGTGAGGAAAGCAGAAATCATAGGCACAACTGATAACACCTCAAGAGTGGAACTTGGAACACTTGCAGACCGAGTGTCCCTGAATTCTCTATCATTCATATAGCTGGGGAGCTGCAAGCAAATAGACCGACAACTGTGGTTGGATTTTCTTGGGTAAAAGTATGACTTTGGGGAGGGCCAGTCATGGTGCAATCTCTGGGGAAATGGGGTCCCAGGTGAGAAGAGGAATTTGAGAGCAGAGATACCTGGACCTGGAGGTCTCACAATCATGGGAGTCTGGCTCTGTTGGCACTGAGTTTGGAACAAAGCAAAACAAAAAAACAAATCAGGAGAGTCCAACATTTATCAACATCTCTCAAGAAGTGCTTCTCATGGAGAAGCGGCTTTAAAAACTATTGATGCCCAGGCCCCAGTCTCAGAATTGCTTTTTTAATTGTTTGCGCATCTTATGTATTTTTTAAATTGGCAATATATGCATGTGACATAAAATTTAAAACTGCACAGGGAGACTACAGTGAGACTCTATCTACCCACTTTCCCTCCTGGGAACTCCATAGCAGAGATTGTGAGGATTGTGCATGTTTATTTAACAAAGGAAATTGTGGCAGACACTGGACTACAAGTGGTTTTAATGTTATCTGCATATCTTGTCCTTGTTTTTCATTTAAAATTTTTATTGAGGTGAAATTCACATGCCATTGAATTCACCTTTTTAAAAGCAAACTGTACAGTAGTATAGTATATACTTACTATAGGTGTGTGTGTGTGTGTGTGTGTGACCCTGGGGTCACAGTGATCAAAGTTGGATGTTCAAAGCCAACCAGCCCCAACTGCTTTGTAGGAGAGCACATGGTGGCAATCTACGTCCGGAAGGATTAACCACCTTGGAAACCCAATGGAACCACTCTACTCTGTCCCATTGGGTCACTGTGAGCAGGGAGAAATTGGGTACCAGTGGGTTTTGCTAATTTGTTTTTGTCTGCTAGTTGAGTGTGAAAGTAGTTGACTGCTCGCCTAAAGGCTAACAGCTTAAATAGTGCAGCTTCTCCACATAAAAGAAGTGGCTGTCTGCTTATATCAAGATATATCAAGATACAGGGTAAGAAAGTCATAGAGCATCATAGATCATTGTGATCTGTCCTCTAGAGTAGCTGTAAGCCCACCCAACAATACACAACAATGCAAAACAAAATAGATGTATAGATATATAGACCAGCGGTGGTAGTTACATAATTTCATGTCAACTTGATTCTTAAAAAAAAGTGTAGGGGTGGCATCTAGCCTGTCAACCAGGTCACTTGGCCTGGGAAGGCCTTGTGGGCATGGCCTTCTCATGAGGATTCTGGGAACTTTCTCCCTGGAAGCTGGCTATGCTGTCTCTCTGCTGCAGTTCTCTGTTAAAGAGCAGCACTCAACTCCTGTTGAAGTGAAGCCACGCTTCACTTCTTACTGCATCTTGCCTCCTTGCATGTGACTACATAAGTCTGAAGAAAGATTTTTGAACTGGTATTGGACTTATGGGCTAATACTGGACTTATGGACTTGATGTGGACTGAGCTGTAATGTTTTCTCATTATATAATTACTCTTTGATATAAAACTCTTTCTCATACATCTTTGAGTGTCTCTGGGTTTGTTTCTCTAGTCAACCCAGCCTAACACACTGGTACACACACTATCAGCTAGTGTTGCTAGTATAACTCTCAACAGGATCTAATATCAGAATATTTCCTCATCTCACGAAGAAATTAGGATGTCTGAAGTTTTCAACGTGCACTCACAAAGTGACTTTAGCGTTGGGACACCCTGCTCACATAAAAGTGCATGGGCTATTCATGTAAGTTCCTTTGAGAAGGCAATTGAAGCCCTGGGTACAAGAGGGCAGAAGCATAGTAAGAATCTACCTGTTTTCTCATTACTGGAAGATTCAATCTACAGGGAAAGACTCTACCAGCAGTAGTAGGTCTTATGAGAACACCAGGTCAAGATATATTGTTCTGCTCCTTTGTGAATCATATCACGTCCTTTAAGAACTAGGTTCTGAACTCAATAACTGGGAGGTTAGGAGCAGGGTGTCTCTGAAAGCTTCTCCTTCTCATCCCCACCACATCCAACTCTCAGGCAGTCAGCATGGCCGGTGTTCTGGCACTAGATGTGCACAGATTAGGCTGGAAACCAGGAGAGCAACCCCACCACCACTCCCCCTCGAAAGAAAAGTCACTCCCATTGAGGCAATACTGATTCAAAGCGCCCCCCCCCACCCGAAGGCCAGGATAACAGTGCTCCTCTGGGTTTCCAAGCCTGTAACTCTTTATGAGAGTAGCAAGTTTCATCTTTCTCCCACGAGAGCAATAGATAAGGTCAATCTGAGGAGAGCAGATGGGGAGGAGTAAACTCTGTCAGCTAGGAAGCCCCCACTACTGTTCTCCAAGGACTTCATTAGATCCTATCTAAGTCAGTTCCTAAGGGGTGACTACAGAATCTCTGCTCGAAGGAGTGGTATCAAACCAGGGCTTGGATCTTGGGAGGTTGAGAAAACAGGAGTGGGAAAAGTAGGGTGGGAAAACAGTTTAGCATCCATGATGCTAGCAGACTTGGGTATCTGAAGCCAGAGGCCTGGCACTGCCCCTAGACTAAGGAGGCAGGGTTAGATCCCAGAGGACACAAGGCGCCACAGCCTGGATGGGAACTGAATTCATGTCTCAACTGAAATAGGGGCCAGCACACTGAGAAGGATCCATCCACCACCAGCACACAGCCGGCCCTCATCAAGCCATGGTGGAATTAATGAATGAACAAAAGAATGAGTGTTGCAGGTTCCATCTCTTTCCCTCACCGTGATGGTGGTCATTATCATAAAAATGTTTCTACTTTGTGTTAGATGCTTACCTGTAAAGAAAATATCATTCCCTGGTTGAGGTTAAAAAATAAAAGGCAGTGGAACTCAGTCACTGATAGAATTCTCATCTTCCTAGCTGAGCCCTGGTGATGCAGTGGTTGTGTGTGGGACTGAGGCCCATAGGGTTGGCAGTTCAAATCCAACAGCAGCTCTCCAGGAGCAAGGTTGGGCTTCTACTCCCACCAGGGCAGTGACGTGGGAAAAGAAAAAATGAATTCTCATCTTCCATGTGGGAAACCAGAGGTCAGTTTTCAGCCAATGCACTTCATGGGCAGCCATCTCTCCAGGATGGCTTGTGTATTTCCATGATTTCAGTGGAAAGTCCAGAATAACAGTAAGAAGAAAGACTCTTAGAGATTTAATTCCAAACACATCACTCAGTGAAAACACTGTAGATTACAATGAGTTGACCCCACTGCGCCTGGTGCTATCAAGAGTCTGGGCCAATGCCCGGAAAGCTAATCACAGTAACAGCAAGGCTCATTACTGTCTGCATAAGCCTAAGAAAAGGGGACTATGAGGGAGACATTCAACTCTACTTTGGGCAAAGGTACAGAACCAGGGATACCTAGTGTGATACATTAATCATTGGTCAACAATTTTCCTACCAAACACCAGCCTCTAAAAACATCATTCTGAGAAGGCTCACAAGGAGTTTGGGATCCAAATGGAGTGATACCTTAAGTGCAGGAGCTTACCTTAAGTGATCAAGAAGAAGCACATCTATAAAAGCTCAGGAAAAGTCCTATTTCTCAAATAAAGACAATGAGTGTGCAATGGGGAAAAGACTGGGAGCAGAGTGGGGCTGGGCTGGCATTTCTCAAGAACAATTTCAGGAGGGGAGGCAGGAGAGTTTTGGGTGGGGGGCTTTGTGGGGAAGTGACAGGAGGGGGGGCTTTCCTTGTTTGCATCTCCCTGGTTCACTGGCTTAAAAGGAGGCCAGGCAGCCACTACCTCACCATCTGAGAGAACGTCCCTCAGGCAGAGCTGTAAACACCTCTTCACAGCCCTGTACTTGCCTGCCCTTAATGTTCTTTTGTGTTTGGGGGGAGAGGCATCATTGTCCTCTGGTGGTCATGGGAGCTGCTTAGCCTTGCTCCTGAGAGCTGCTGTTGGATTTGAACCGCCAAACCAGTGGGCCGCAGTCCCGCACTCAACCACTACACCACCGGGGCTCAGCCCGCCCTAATATTCTTATAGAAGAGAACAGCTTATCAGACATGCACACAACAGACAGTCATTGAACTAATGCCTGCATGGAATTTGCCAACCACTTGATGGCAAAAGTCACCCTGGACTCCAAACGGCACTTGTACTACGTGAGACTTCCTAAGCAATGCTCTGGTCCACTTACTGCGTTAGTAGATAATTTCTGGGTCCATATCAGGAAAGGTTTCATGAAAAGGAAGTAGTACATGTAGAGTTTCTAATTAAGTAAAACCTAACCAAGGGAGTGATCCAGTAAAAAATACCTGGAATGGTTATCATCGTGCCTGGTAAGTAACTTTAAATAGTCAGCATTGCCTTAAATCACTGCCTGTATAATATCCTTACCCAGCAGGTGCAAGGCTTTTGTTGTCTTGCTAGTTCTGTGGTATTTACAGTTCACATCAATGTTGACTCGTTTCCCTGTATTTTCGACTCTTGTATAGATATCCACAGCATATTAGAATGAAACTGGAAGCTTGAAGGTCTTCTCTTTGAGTTTCTACTTAGTACACCTACCCCTTCCTAATCAATCTGTTTATGTTATGAAAACTAGGTCATTGGGCAAAATCGGCACAATGCAAGAATCGGCAAATCGGCAAGAATCAGGTATAAAGGGAGACTGCAACTCACTGCCTAAGAATGCCCTGTGTATCTTGGAATGGGACACAAGGAGACCCTCTTCCCCACCATGCTTTGCCTACCACTTTGGACCCTGTAGGGATTGAGGGAAAGGATAATTATTGATGGTAGCTGGGCATTGTCTACCACTTGCCAGGATGGAGATCCCTTCTATCTATCTCCCCATCCCTCCCCTGAGCAACCTTGTATAAGCAGATCATTGATAAATCAGGAAGGACCTACTGATCCTTCAAATAGATCATGACTCAGAGACCCTATAAAACAGAGTAGAACTATACCCTAGTGTTTTCAAAGCTGTAAATCCTTCCTGGAGCAGAGAGCTCCCTCTTTGGGCATTCAGGTAGAGCCTACTGATGGAGTAAAACCTAACCAAGGAAGTGATCTACTGAGTAGACAGATCACTTAGTGGAGCAGCTAAGGAGTTTGAATGTGAATAGCTAAGCTTACACAATGATTATTCCACAATGCCACCAGAGCTCCTTAAATAAAGAGTAGATATTGCAATACAGTAAATATCAGAATAACATGAATCACACAAATGCTATTTCCCGGTGCATGTAACGTAACGTTCATTTTAGTATATTTTAGAGCTCGATACTGTAGCATATGATAAAGCTCTGGTGGCACTGCAGGATAAGCGCTGGTCTGCTAACTGCAAGGTCAACAGTTCAAACCAGCTACTTGCAGGGAAAAAATGGGGTTGTCTGCTCCTAGGAAGTTTGACGGTCTCCATAAACAGTTTCCGAAGGAACAGTTCAATGCTGTCCTACACAACTTTTATGTATCAGAATCTACTTGATGGAAGGGGAGTCATTAGTCTATAAGGTATCATCTTGGAAAAAAAAATGAGCATACTGTCAGATTTACCAAAGTGTGACAGAGACATAACTTGAACATACGCTATCAGAAAACTGGCACTGAGAGACTGGCTGAAAGCAGTGTCACCACAAACCTTCAATTTGTGAAAAGTGAAAAGTATACAAAACTCAATAAATGAAGCACAATAAAACAAGACATGCCAGCATAGACATTCTTTTCACAATATACCTTCATCAACACCCTCAGGGACACATACATTCTCCTCTAAGCAGCTGTCTCCAGTTCGCTATCCTCAAGTCTTCGCTCTAGTTTGAGCGACCACACATCATGAACTCCAGGTCACATACAGGCAGAGAGAATAAATAGGAAGGGAGAATTCTGGGTTTATGAATAATAACGCATGACCAGTTAGAACTGGAGTTTGGGGAGGGCAGAAGGAGAGCACCTGATATCCTATTCCTCTTCTAACTCAACTCTGCCGGCAAATTGACTGAAGCGGATTTGCTTTCTCAACCAGCCTTGGTAACAGCCAGTTAGTGGCCAGAAGTCTATCTTAACCTTACTAAAAATATCATCTTGTTATTGCCAGATGTTGCTCTAACTGGAGGCCAAGTCCACCCACTCCGACCCCACCCCCAAGGCCCCGGGTGCAGATAAAAAGCCGTATAGACCAATCCCTAGCAGACAAGTCTTATTGGTGTAAATGGATTTCTGTCCAAGTGTAAGAGATATCCAGTTTTGTTAGAGACCTAGCCAGATGGCAAAGAATTTGAGCAAGAACTACACAAAAAGAATTAATAGTCGGGGATAGGGTGGGGGTGGGAGAGTGGAAGCAACTAGAGACAGCGATCTGATTCAGGATTTTGCAGGCAACCAACCTTATTTCTGAATGCAACTGGGATCTCCTCTTCGCTGCATTTTCGTGTACTTCTAGCCCCTCTGTTCCTGGGTAAAAACAATTATTTTTCTGAAACATTTGACTCCACCTTACAGTATTCCATGCGTAAAGTGGGCCTCGTACAGTATTTTGAGAGTATTAACGATCTCTCTCACTAAGCCATGAATTCCTTGAATGCAGAAAGTATCTGGGCCTAATTTCTCTCTAAGACCACTTGGAGTAGAGCAAAGTGGGTTCAAAGAGAGAGAAACTCTTCACGGGCTGGCCAATCAAAGGATTCCTGAGCCACCCCCACCTAGCAGCAAGCCTCACAGATAATAAGCAACTCCAGCTGAGAGTGGGATCCTTATCAATGAGACCAGATCATTTCCTTATGCCGAACTCACAAAGTCTCGAGGTCACCTAATTGATTCTGACTTCTAGCGACCCCACAGGATGGAGAACTGCCCCAGTGGGGTGGTGGGGTGAGGGTGGGGAAAGGGTGTTTCACGGCTGTAAATCTCTGTGAGAGTAGAAAATCTCCCCTTTCTCCTGAGAAGCAGCTGGTGGGTTCACACTGCCGACCTTGCAGTACACTTTGAGGGATCATTCCCATAGTTTAGTATGGGAGAAGCTTCTCTGACTACATGACGCATCGTGCACCTTATTTTAAAAGCTGTATTTAACAAAAAGGTGAAGTGCTGTGCTGCTAAACCAAAGGTCAACAATTCAAGCCCAGCAGAGACTCCACAGGGGATCGATGTGACTATCTGCTGCCATAAATATGACAGCTGTAGCTTGGGTGGCTTTGAGTCAGAATTGACTCAACAGCAATGGGTTTAGCTTTCAATCTAAGAGAGAAAAAGAAAACCTTTTTGCAAAAGAATGGCTTTTAGCCTGGGTTAAAGGTCTTAGCCATGAATTCAATCTGGGGAGGGGAAGAAACTTAAGAAAAGGGATTTTAGAACCTGTGGTTCCATACAGCAGACACATTCCTTTCTGTAAATTCATTGTAATAAAACCATGAAAGTACAAAAAGTGGAATCAGACAATACCCCAAAGAAACTGAAAATACTCCTGAAAGATGGTAAATGGGGTTCACTTGATGGGGAACGTAAGTCAAACACCCCACCCTTAGCCAAAATAAAACAAAAGCCTTCACCTAGACCAGCAGTTGGGAGCTCCGGTGGGGTCATGTTATGCATTGGGCTCTTAACCGCAAGGTCAACAGTTTGAAACCACAGGGGCCCTGCGGGAAAAAGAGGGGGCTTTCTACACACACAAAGAGTGACAATCTCAGGAATCCACCGGTGGCAGTCTACCCTGTCCTACCTGGTCGCTGTGAGGCAGAATCCATTGGATGGCAGTGAGCTTGGGTTTGGGTTTGAGATGAGCAGTTGAATGTGGAATCGTGGAGTTTCCCAGGATCCACTCAGGCAGGGCACCCATCCATAGAGCCCCGCTTATCTTTTTTTTTAGGCATCACTGCCCTCAGGTGGTGGGAGTAGGAGGTCCAGCCTTTGCTCCTGGGAGCCAGAATTGAACCTCCATCCCAGTGGGCCGCAGTCCCGCCCACAACCACTATGCCACCGGGGTTCAGCCCGCTTATCTTTTTATAATAACACTAGGACATTGTTAGTTTCTCTTATTTTGTTGACTTTTGCAAGGATAAGTCAAAAGTAGTGGTGAGTAAAATTGTAGAGCCTTCTGGGGGGTGGGAAGAGGGGCATGGGGAGGGACACGACCCATTGCAATTTAAAAGTATGCAGCTGCTCTCATGACTTGTTGAAATGGTAAACTTATTCATTTTAGCCTTGTGTTTTGAAATTGTGTCCTTTCCATATCAAAGAAAAATGTACACAATTATCTAGAAAGACCATTAACACATTCCCTGTTGCAACGACATTTCCCAAGAAGGCAACTTTTCTCCATCTATTCCACCAAAACAGTTCATCACAGTACATTGAACAAAGAAGTAGCTCTGGATGTTCAGGTGTTGTTTTATTGAGCCAGATGTTAGCCAGATTTCAAAAAGGCAATGCCGCTCTTCTCCCTCAATGACTTGCTGTGGAAAATGAAACTGTTTCTTATTTGTTCTCAAGTCACAGTGACCCTGTCCCATAAAGGAGACTGGCCCCTGTGGGCTTCTGAGTCTCCATGAGACTCCTTCATGGGAGAGAAAAGCCTCCTCTCTCTCCTGCACAGTGTCTGGTGGTCTTTAATTGATGGTACTGCCATTCGCAACCCAATGTGTAATGGCTAGGCCATCAGGGCTGGTTTGTGTAATTTTTTAATTAGAAAAAATGCTTTCCCTATTAACAGGCAACATATTTTATTGCCATTTTCATGCATAAATACTGATTTACAACCGTCCTCAGCTATCATTTCTAATACAGCGAAAATCGAGTGACGAGGTCCACACAAATGCTCACTGGGTTCCTAGAAATTTCTCATCGGTGGAGGGCCCATTGGCCCAAACATTGGCCAGCCACTGGCCAGGCTTTTGTTACAGAAAAGCCATCAGACTGTCTGCCAGAGCCCTGGAGAGACTGCAGGCTGCGCTGGGAAAGATGACAAAGTGTACGCCAGAGAAAATGGCACTGAACGCGGAAGGTTGCTCATAGTTAGATCTGCAGAGGGTACCACGGTCTGTCATCCCTCCATCTTCCTGCCACTTGGAACACCAGCTGCAGATCTTCCTGGGATAAACAATTGTCCCAGTTTGCTCAGGACTGCCCTGGCTTAAATATAGAGAGGCCCCCAACCTGAGAAATGATGCCCAGAATGAGAGAAACCCAGTGCTCCAAAAAGAGCGTGGAAGAAAAGTGTGAAAGCCAGACAGTCCGTCAAAGCCAGTGCTGGGGACAATATTTTTGGTCAGACAGAGACTGCACAGATGTCTCTCCTGGTGCTTTTTCTCCTCCCTGGCTGCACTGATGTTAGCAACTGTGATTTGCAGTTTCTGATCCTGGATCATCCCTTATTGCATCACTCTGAGTGAGGGATTGAAGAGCTGCGCAATCAGGGTTTGCCTGTGAGTGAACTGCTGTGCTTTGTGCTAAGATGACTCACAGTATAAGTCCTTATACTGTGAATAACTGGGATCGGTTTGCTAAACGTTCACAATCATAAAAATCAGAGCAAGGACACTATCGCCAGTATTGCCCTTGTGACACGGGTACCACTAATGAATAGAATGATGCCCAGAACCAGTGGCCAAGCCTGCCACCATTGCATCTATTCCAACTCGGAGCAACCCTATGGTCCAGAATAGAACTTCTCCCGAGGGATCCAAGACTGCCCAGTCTCATCTTTCTCCAGAGGCAGGGCTGGTGGGTTTGAAACATTGTCTTGCTCTTGGCAGCCCAAACCTCAGTCCACAGTGCCCCTAGAGCTCCAGACCAAGCTTGATTAGGGAGTCTGGAGGAGAAAGGAAAAATAACAACCCAAACCAAGACAGATGGGACAGGAAGCTCAAAGTAGTCTAAGATTGGACATGATGGAAGCAAAACAATCACAGCCATCCAGCTGACTTCGACTCACAGTGACCCTGAAGGACAGAGTAGAACTGCCCTCGGAGACTTCTTTCCCTGGAGTGCAGCTGGTGGCTTTGAACTTCTGACCTCGTGTCGAGCACTCCAAGGCATCATCCACTATGGCATCAGGGCTCCTATGTCATGGAAAAATGGAAAGGCAAAAGTCAACTCTAAAGACTAAGCCCAAACATCTGAGATAAGTACACCAAAAATGGAACTTTGCTCAGTGGAGAATAGAGTCTGCTGAATTATACTGGCCATGCTATCAAATGCAAATGAACATGCATCACGGTGCCCTTCCTTGGATTGCCCCATGAAACGAAGTAAAGTTGCATTTCCTGAGTCAATTAAAATGCTCCCCCCCCCCCCCGAGCAAACCAAAGAGTTGTTTTTTGTCAGATGTTACCCATGAGCATACCCTTCACAATTTCAAGGGAAGCAGGGAATCTAAGCCAGCAAATAGGTTCATCGTAGGTCTGAGTCGTGTGGATGCTTTCGGTAAGTGGTGCAATGGGAACCAAAAGGCCAGTGGCATGAAACCATGACCTGCTCTTCAGAATGTTCAACGTTAGCTGCTGTGATGGCGGAATGGTTTTGCAATGGACGGCCGTTTGCAGAATGTTCAGCATGAAGTTGAGGCTCTCCGTTCCTATAAAGATAAATGGCCAGCGACCCCCTAGAAGTCGGGATTGGCTCACTGACAGTTGGTTTGGCTTTTGTTGGTTGGTTTTAATTCTTAGGCATTTTGACTTTAAAAAGGAAGTTTCAAATCAACTTCTTAAGGAAGGATTTTGTCCAAGTAAAACTAAAGTTGCTCATTATCGGCATATTTGGCAAATGGCGTAAATATAACTTTTGGCAAATTCCAGGCGACTTATAAACTTTTTTACTAGAGAAAATACAAAGATGTCACCTGTTAAATCACCTGGTGGGACAAAAAAACACTCAATTTGGTTTTGTCTCAATTTTCCTAAAATTATCGCCTGGAATTTTCCAGCAAGGGAGATGTCATGTTCACAAGTTGTGGGACTCCAAGGCCATATATAGGAAGGAAAAGGGATAATGCACTAAATTGTACATATTTATTGATTCCACACTTAGACATAGACCATAAGGCGCTCATCACAGACTATGCAAGTGCCAAAAAGTCCCTTAGAGCTTCTGGATGTAGAATGCAGGGGGATGTGCTCAGGTAGGTTTTACTTGGGTCTAGGGGGCTTAGTATGCACCTAACCCAGTTCTGGATTTTCCCCTGGGTGTCCAGTGAATACCTGATTTCTATGCAACCCCCTATTGTGGCCCTATGCAGGCTTCCCATGGAACCACAATCCTCTTTTGTTCCCAATCTAGCTACCAATATTTACTTTAACCTCTTCTCCATTTATCATGATGTTGTCTGTTAGTCCATTTGTGAGGATGTTTGTTTTCTTTACATTGAGTTTCATTCCATACTGAGAGTTATCATCTTGAATTTCATTAGCAAATACTGCAAATCCTCCTGGATTTCAGTCAGCGGGGTTGTATTATTTGTGTATTACAGATTATTGATAAGCCTTCCTCCAATTCCAATGCCATTATCTTCATATAGTCCAGCTTCTCATATGATTATCTTCTACAGATTAAATCAGTAGGGTGAAAGGATTCAACCCTGACATGTATTTTTCTTAATTCGAGTTTAAATTCTGAGCCTTCGGATGATGGAAGTGAAACTGAACCAACATTCTCTTTTGTTATGGTTCTTCTCACCGCAACATTTGGTGCTCTGTGACCTACTTTCCATTATTTGAAATCTCCATTTTGGATATAATTCCATCTTAAAATGCTTTTTTACAAAGAATGACCCCAAGATCCTCTCAGTTTGAACTGGGACTAAGCGTATGAGCAGGAAACAGTAAACACATGGGTATCCTGAAACTCCCCTTAGCTGAAGAGTCAATAGAAGAAATCAAAATTATGTGATCTACTATTCCACCTAAGCCTATCTATCAACCCAGAAACCCATCTAGAGCAATGGTTCTCAACCTTCCTAATGCCTCCATCTTTTAAGACAGTTCCTAATGTTGTGGTGAACCCCCAACCTTTTCATTATAATATGCAGCTTTCCTCTAGTTCTAAAATGCTTCCTCCCACCCACTATCATGATCTCAATTCTACCTTATAAATTCAGCTAGATCAGGGGATGTTCTCTGGAATCTGAAACATGGAGAATTCAGGACAGATGATCCCTTCAGGACCAGTGGTGAGATTGATGATACTGGGAGAGTGGAGGGAAGGTGGAGTAGAAAGGGGGAACCAATGACCTCCTCCCTCAAGTACGAACAACAGGGAAGTGGGTGAAGGGACACATCAGACAGTGGATGATATGACAAAATAATGATAATTTGTAAATTATTAAGGGTTCAGGGGAGAGGGGAGTGGGACGGGAGGGGAAAATATAGGGAGCTGATACTGGGGGCCTAAGTAAAGGAGGATGTTTTGAGAATGATGATGGCAAAAAATGTGCAAATGTGGTTCCGCATACAATTGATGTATGTATTATTGATCATGGTAAGAGTTGTATGAGCCCACAATAAAATGATTTAATAAAAATAAATTTAAAATGAATAAATAAAGTAGGTACCAAAATTGAGCTCAAATGTTTGAGTAACTAAAATTTTAAGTTAGGAGTACATGGGATAGGTATTTGATTCGATAACTAGTAGACCAGTCAATGCAGTGATTTATAGCTAGTGTTTAGAGAACAGCTAATATGATGAAAGAGTGTTGGTGCCAATGAATAGAAAATGATGCAAAACAAAAAGAATGTCTTTTCACTGCTATTTCATAACTGTAATTTTGCTACTGTTATGAATTGGGCAACCCCTGTCAAAGAGTCGTTCAACCCCCAAATGGGTCACAACACACAGGCTGACAACTGCTGATTTAGAGTCTAGAGACTATCCAGGAGAGCACAACTTAGTGACTGGACCTCCATTATGGGAAGAGGCATGTTAGAAGACACAGAGAGTTGAAAAGGAGTCAGAATCCCAGAAGCCAGAAAGGATAAAGGATTCAGGTGCCTGCAATTTAAGGAGCATGTGATATTTGAAACAGGAGCCCCTCAATACTCCTTTTCTGCTCAGACAATAAACTCCTTTCTGTTACTTCTGCTTGTAGTGCCTGTTTTGTTTCAAATGCATAATAGCATAAGACAAGGAACTGCAGATTTGGACAACCTAAGAATGCAATAGTTCGCAGTGAAAGCCCCACATCCATTTTAAGTCTTACATGTATTCAGTGATCACTGGGTTCTTCCTCAGCACTACTGGGAAAAGTAAAAAGTTTGACATTCAGGCAGAGTGTGGTTGAAAGTGGATTGCTCTAATTCCCCTGACCAGCCTAGGTAGAAGGAATCTTGCCCTCAGCAACTTGCCTGGACTTATCCTTCATGGAAACTGGAATATGAAATCTACATGGTCAGGAGTCATGCTAGGACCAAGAGGGCTAGTCGGAGGGCCTCAGAACCAAGACAACAAACTTTTCTAATCTGCAATACTGTATATATCTCAACCAGAGTCTCTTTTCTCACACCTTAGTTCCTATAGACTGTGATTGGGATGAATTGATCATGATTTTGGGGTGAATTTGTTTTGTTTTCCTTCATCTAAGATTAACAATATGACCAGGAATCCGATGGACACTATTATATCTTCTGCTGATAAAGGTCTCCCTCATTCGGATGATTTGCCTTGGTCTTGATCTGACCTAACACTTAACAAGGTGTCTCTATAAAATATATTTGAATATGGCCCACTGTAATCTACTAAAACAGGTTGAGAACCTCAGTGGATGGAAATTTTTGATAAGTGAGTCTCTCAATAGCATGCTGATTATTAATCAATACCTTTGCCACCTCTGTACAAGTTCTGCAAAATGGAGTGTAAAGGACTCTATGGAATGCCATTGTGAACTTTCATTTTGGTGATCCCTAATTTTCAAATCTTTGAATCTGAATAAAGGTCTTATTTTTCAGAAACTCTGTTTTCTTTTTGTTTTCTAAATGGTTGTTTGAAGGGCAAGGTGCTCACTCTTTCATGTATTTCATGAAGCATTTCACCCCCGGCTATCTTCCACCTTGTCAATAAATCTCCCACAATACTGTATATGTGAGTCCCAAGGCATTCATATTTGGGCAAGAGTCACAGCAGAGTATGTAACTGAATATGGAAATTTAATGATATTTCAAATTCGAGTCCAAATGTTAAGTTGATAGTCAATTGCAAATATGTCTGCTCTTCATCCCTTTGGGACCCACATCAGGTGTTGGTGTGATAATCAGAACTCCCCGAAACCATGCTGCTCATCAGTATCTAAAATTAGTACAAATTGTGAATGCAGAAAAACTTCCAAGAAGCCCAAAGGGAACATTCTTCAAAGTGAAGAAAACAGCATATAGTCTATTATGGAAAATGCTTTTCTTTATCCTCTTCAAATATGTGTGCCTTTCTTTGGACTAGCAAAGGATTTGCGCACAAGAAAAATCTGGGTTTGCAAAGTTGTGCCTCCATACACAAGTTTCTCAGAGTTTTATGAGCTTTAAGAGTCTTGTTAAACTATGTGTGTGTCTCTCTATTTAATTCATGTGTGCTGTCTTTCATAGGAGTCTCTTAAACGGAAGGATGCAGCCTCAAGCTTTTCAGTTGTCTATAACTTTGCCATGCTAGGTTGGCTTTCATGTGGCTAAGATGCTGGGAGCTATGTCGCCATTAATTCAGATACCAGCCAAGTCACCCATGAAGGACAGGTTTCGGTACAGCTTCCAGACTAAAAACAAATTTTGAAGGACTAGACTGTCCACCTTGAGGGATTAGCCACTGAGGGATTAGCCACCTTGAGGGATTAGCTTTAGGACTATCAATGGAACATTACTCAGTGGAGTAACAGATGATGGGCCCTTCAGGCTGGAAAGCACTCCAAGTAAAACTGGGGAAGAACAACACACTCCAAGGAGGTTCAACTTTAACGACATGTATGGAGTAAAGTGTTTGAGATCTTTATTTGCTAATGGGGGAAAAGAAACAAATGCAGACATCCATTAGTTATCAGAATATGGAATGCACCAGTGTGAGGTCCAGCTCCACAATCTGGATGGATTCTAAGGGACAGTTGTGTATCTGAAGGGAAGAAAGTAAGAGACAGACAAAAGTTTGGGGTTGGGGAGGATATTGTGGGGAATAATCTTAATTATGAGAATGTGATTAAGACTCATTTCTTTATTTTTTTAATTTTTATGTCCTTTTCCTAATCCTAACCCTAACAGAACTCATTTCTAACTCACAAGTGTGAAGGCTTCCCCCCACCCAGAACTCTGACCTCCCATTCTTAAATATGAGAATAAAGAATTTGTCCACATCCACGCTTTTCCCATTCTTCTGTTTCCCACACATAAGCATGAATCTAGGAAAATTGGAGGATGGCAAAAATGAAGCTGTTAGGTTTCTGGATTGGGCTACCTCAGTTCCTGCTTCACAATGCTGAAAGAATCCATGTGGCAGAAGCACTTTTGTAAACCAAGTAACTTTCATGAACAAAAGGGAGTTTTCAGGTAATACTGTCTCAAAAAGTGCACACTGTTTGTAGAAAGCATACAAGATCACACAGGAATCACGTGGGAGTTCTCGATGAATGAGGAAAATCACATAGAAGGAAACAGGAACAAGAGCACAAAACCATCCTTGGGGAACCAGGATGCCAGGACCCAAGAGGGAGGGGCCTGGACATCTGGGGTGATCCCTGAGGCCATGCATAGCACAACAAAGGAGAAATCTTACCCTATGCCTATGTACATGAACAAAATCAGGAAAACAAAAAATAAAAGCTGTTGGCCTTCCTGTGGCAGGCTCTTATCCCCACTGGCTGGGGAGGAATGGTTGAGGCTATTAGCCAACCTTATCTGCTGAGTTTACACACACCTGTGTGATGGCATGTGGCAGAGAGGTGGAAACTGTACTAGGTTAGTTTCACCTGCACTTAGCTAGTCTTAGTCTGCATATACTCAGTTTGAAATTTTTCCCAATAGGTGTCTAACAGGTGCCCGATTTCCCTTCAGCCCTTTTGTTGTGGCCCTGTGCGGGCATTTGGGGAGACAACTGTCCTCGGTCCCTAATCTGGTGACTAGGAACAGTCAAATTCAAATGCATAAATATTAATTTCCTCAGGATTAGTTAGCTAGCATGGACTGGTGACCCTTTGAGTAGACATTTATATGTTTTATTATGCAAGGAATGATGAAATCAAGAAGGATGGGGTGATATGTATCAACAAAATGAGCATTTAAAGATCTATCTTGAAGTATAATGCTGTCTGGATAGGGTAACGTCTCTTCCCCTTCAAGAGAGACTATTCTTCAAATGTATGCACCAACCACAGAAAGCAATGAATTCTACCAACTGTTTTAATCTGGAATTGATCAAACCTGTAATCAAAATACATTGATAATTACTATCAATTGTAATGTGAAAGTTGGAGAAAATAGGAAAAATTAGTAGTTGGAAAATGAAGCTGGAGATCATATGATAGAATTTTACAAGACCAATAACTTCTTCATTGCAAAATTTTTTCTCAGTAAAATAATGGTAACTAAATACATCTTGCTAGATGAAGTACGCAGGCATCAGACTGATTACATGTATGGGAAGAGACAATGGAGAAAATCGATACCATCAGCCAACTGTGAAACAGACCGTCAACTGCTTGTATGCAAGTTTGGGATTATGCTAGTCTGGGGTGACTAAAGAAACAAATCCAGAGATGCTCACATGTATGTAAGAGAGAACTTTATATCAAAGAGCAATTGCGCATAAAGAAAACATTCCAGCACAGTCCAGATCAAGTCCATAAATCTGGTATTACTCCATATCTCAATACTAGTTCAGAGATTCCTCTTTAGACTCACGCAGCTATGCAATGATGCTGAATGCAGAAGGATCTCAGGCCAGTGGGTGGAAAGTCTTATGGATCCAGTGGCAGTGGAAGCATCTCAGCACTGATGTGGGTCTCCAGATGACTCCTCCAATTACAGGGCTTTGGCTCCATCATTGCAGCTCCATATGTCTTGTCATCAGGAATACAAAATCAGAGAGTACGAGTCTGACCTCCAGTAAGATTTTTATCTCCATCCTGCCTCCAAATGAGGTTATCAAGCAGGTACCTGATTGAGACACTAAACTCCACCCCTTAACTCTTAGTAGTCACATGTTGACATCAGATTATGTAACTACCACAAGGATGAAATTGAAAAAAATAAAATAAAGCAAGTCCACGAGAGCCAAAATAATGATCTTGAATATATCCCTCATGGATGTAGTCTATGAGACCAGTTGAAGAAAAGATTTGATGAACTGAGTTCTAATGGCAGGAGACCTGAGATGCTGTGGGATGACATCCAGACCATCATATATGAAGACAGCAAAATGGTAGAAAAAAGGGAAAATGCCGAAGTAGATGTCAGGGGAGTCTCTAAAACTTGCTCTTGATTGTAGAGTAGCTAATGAAAAAGGAAGAAAAGATGAAATAAAAGAGCTGAAGAAAAAATTTCAAAAGGCAACTAGTGACAGAGTAAAGCATTATAATTAAATGTTCAAAGACATGAAATAAAAAAAATAAATAAAAACATGCTCGGTATAGCTGAAGATGAAAGAATGAAAGAAAATATTCAAGCCTCAAATTTCAATACTGAAGAATTCTATGGGCAAATTTTTTATTGATTGATCCAGAAAGCATCAAAAGAAAATGAAAAGTACACACAGAGTCATTGTGCTGAAAAGAACTAGTTGGCATTTAGGAAACGTGTGGAACCACTTTTGACCTCTCCTAGTTGCACAAGGAAAAAGAGAATGCAATTTCACACCAGCCTAACACTAATTACTACCCAGCAGAGGTCAAACATGACTTCATCTTTCCACTTCTTTAATCTATTCTGATTGAACTTTACAAATCCTATGACACCAATCATGCCTTTCGGGGCACTCTACTTCTGCTCAGTTAGATAATCCTTTACAATGACCACACAACACTCACAATTATGGAGGTTTATTAGGAAAGCTAACTGGTTACACAGTTAGCTGTGTAAAGTCACAGTTAATTTGTCAGCAGTGCCTCTTTTCAAGCATGATGTGTTAATCTAGGTAGACAGAGAAACAAATTCATAGACACTCGTATGTATATGAAAAGAGGTTTATATACAAGAGCAATTGAATATTTGAGAAAGCATTTAGTCCAGTTCAGACCAAGTCCTTAAATCCAATGTATCTGATACCAACCTATAAAGTCTTGCTTAGACTCACAAAATACGTGTAATGATACCAAATGCGGGAGGATCACAGGCCAGTGGGTTGGAAGTCTTGTGACTCCAGTGTCATTGTATGCAACTCCGCACTGGCAGGGGCCTCTACCTGGCTTCTCCAGCTCCAGAGGTCTGACTGAATCAAGACAGGTTCATGTGGCATCTCCAGCTCCCAAGGCGTATTGCCATGTCTTGTCAGTAGAATGTTTCTCAGGGAGTGAGCCTTGTCTGGAGAGAGTCTCCAGGGAAGCAAGGAGAGTGTTTCTCCTGCCTCCAGGGAGGAAATGCAGGAGTTTCCAGAATTCTCAGGAGAAGGCCATGCCCACAGAGAGGCCTCATTGACTATGACCTGATTGACAGACAAGACTCCACCCCTTCACTCTTAATCCCTTCAAATCCCAAATTGACACTAGATTATGTAACTACTACACATGCTGTCAAGCATGTCTCTCTGTTGCTTATCTTCTCGGCCATGGGGTCCCTTGCCCTCTACCTTTGTCTCTGGGAGCTTGCCCACCACTCTGTCTCATGATCTCAGCATGGCTCCTCTGCCTCATGGTGTCAGTTCTCTTCCTCTGCTCAGCCTCATGGTCTTGATATTTAAGCCTTTGGTACCTTTGTTGTCTCTACCACTTCAGTCAGGGAACTCATATATGCTTTGCTGGTAGAATTTCGTTTTTAGTGGTCTTCTTGCTTCTGAGATGTGTTATACACAGCAACAGAGCAAAAACGGATCAATTTCAGAACTAGAAGCTCCTACACTTAATTTTCAAGCTCTCACTCAGTCACTCAGTGGATGTGTTAGTGAAGGAGGATTAGAGAAACAAGTTCATAGACACTCATATGTGTATAAGAAAGGGTTTTATATAAAAAACAATTGTTTATTAAGAAAATATTCCAACCCCATCCAGATTAAGTCTATGAGTCTGTTATTAGCCCATACGTCTGATACTAATCCATAAATTCCTCTTAAGACTCATGCCACATGCAATGGAAGATCACAGACCCATGGATGAAAAAGTCTTGCGAATCCAATTGTGGTGGAAGCATCTCAGCATTGGTGGGGGTCTCCTTGTGGCTCATCTATTTCCAAGGCTCTGGCTCTATCAGCAAAGCTACATATGGCTTGTCAGCAGGAAGGTCTTGCAGGGAGAGTCTGTCTGACCTCCAGTGCAGTGAGCTATTTATCTCTGTTGAGTCACCAAGCTGCAACTTGATTGATAGGCTAGACTCCACCCCGTCACTCAAGTTGACAGGAGATCATGTAAATGCCACAGTGGGAGTTACAGTGATTATGAATAGAAGCCCCATATTAAGCAATTTCATTTCATCACAATAATTAACTATTTTAGAGGTAGCATATTATCAAAAATTGATGGCAATGAAGAAAGAAGTCTAAGCCACACAAAAGAGACTCCAGGAATCCACAGAATACCAATGGAATATTTCAGCAAACTGTTAACAACATCTATGTCAGGAAATTTTGAAGCCAGCAATTCAGCTAACCAACCAGAATAAATCCATTTTTGTGCCTATTCCAAAGAAAGGTGACCCAACAGAATGCAGAAATTATCCAACAATAGCATTTAAATCGCATGAAAGTATGTTTTTGCAAAACATAATTGAAAACCAGTGGCAGAAATATTTCAACAGGGAGCTGCCAGAAATTCGAACCAGATTAAGAAGAGGGTGTGGAATGAAAGATATCATCATATATGTCAGATGAATCTTGGCTGAAAGCAGAGAATATTAGAAAGATGTTTACTTGTATTCGATTGACTATACAAAGACATTTGACTTGTGGACCATAACAAACTATGGATAACTTTGAAAGGATTGAACATTCCAGAGCACTTAATTGTACCTACGTGAACTTGCACACAGACAAAAATGTAGTTTTTTTTTTAAACAGAAAAAAGGGTTTAAAATTAGGATGCATGTTTTAAAATTAGGAAATGCATAACTATGTTATATCTTTTCAACATACTTATTCAATTTGTATGCTGAGCAAATAATTGAAGAAACTAAACTATATGAAGAAGTACATGACGTGAGAATTTGAGGAAGACTCATTAGTAAACTGTAATATGCAGATGACACAACCATTCTTGCTGAAAGTGAAGAGAACTTGAAAGACTTACTGAAATAGACCAAAGACTATAGCCTTCAGAATAAGCTACAACTCAAGGTTAAAAAAAAAATGCTTGTCACCGAATTACTAGACAACATTAGTAAGTGGAGGAAAGATTGAAGTTGTCTAGCGTGACATTTTACTTAGAACCACACTCAACTCTTAGGAATCAAAAACATGTTACATTGGGAAGATCTATTCTACAAGACTTCTTAAAAATGTTAAGGGGCAAAGATGTCACTCTGAGAACTAAGTGTCTCCAATCCAACTTTTCATGAACGTGTAAAAGGTAGATGATATAAATGGAAAACTCGAGAAGATTTGATTTTTTTAATTTTTGTTGCTGCAGTTGTTTAATGTCTTTTATAATATAAGATGTATTGTATATACTTGTATATAAGCCAAGTTTTTCAGCACATTTTTAATGCAGTTTTTGTGGTAAAATTAAGTGCCTCAACTGATATTCCAGTTGGCTTATATACAAGTATATACAGTAAATAAATATAGAAGATGTACTTATATCTTATATAAAACATATTTTAATCCTTAAAATGTTTGGAAATCAGAAATTTGGGGCATCTAAGTATATGTTTTTAACAATTTCATTGACATATAATTCACATACCATACAATTCACTGGTTTAAAACTAGTTAAGAGAGCAATCATCACCACAATCAGTTTCAGAATATTGTCTTCATCCTTGTACCCATTATTAGTCCCCCATTATGTCTCAGCTGCCCTATCATAACCTTACCTATTAATCTAGATATTTTCTTTATAGATGTATTAGTTCTGAACATCATATCTTAAAAATCACAACCCCAAAAAACAATGGCAATAAAACACAGAAAAACCTCAATCCCCGTGAAAACAAAAGACAATAGAAATTAGAGCAAATTTAAAATAGGTCAAAGGGATAAAAAATAATAACATATTAATTTTTAACCTAACTTTACCTGCAATAATCTACTTTCCAATGTATTCTGTCTGAAAGCAAGACGTCCTTGGTCAACGGTCCAAGGGAATTCAGTGAAGGCTAATCTACATGAGACTCTGCAAATGGATTTTGGGCTTCCACTGTTATCCATAGCCTTCTGCAAAGTCGAATTTCACAATTCAAGCTTTGACATTATTCTCTCCTTCAGATTTGGATTATATCATTTACAATCCTTGGATCAAGGGTATTGGGATGGTTCCTCCATGTGGACTCTGTTGATATATAACTTAGATGACTGCTTATTTGTAAACAAGCTTTTAGGACCTCAGATGTCATTCTTTCTGATAGCCAAGCACCATTTGATTTCTTCAGCACACTTTGCTGCAGCATTCACATCTTCCATGTTCCCTTGAAAACGTGTATTGAGCACGGTCAGGCACTCTTCTTTCTGATAGCCAGACACTATCTGGTTTCTTCACTACTCTTTCCTGTTGCCCTCATTTCTTCAGCGATCTCTCCATAAGGACACATACAGAGTAGGACCATGTCATAAAAGCTAACTGTTCTTAGATTGGGCTAGAATTAAATGCATTTAATTTATATCTGTCTCTGGTTCAATTTAGAGACTTCATTATCATTTTATGATTTTTAAAAAATGATAAATCACCTGTGGGGCAAAAGATAATTTTGTTGCTAGTGTCCTTAATTTAGTCAATGGTATAGCATTTAAAGCACTATTGAGAAAAAGAATAAGATTAAGCTTCTGGTGAATCCCCTCTGATCATAATCCTGGATATTAGAAAAAGAGCATTTTAGGTTGTGGCAGATGTAATTGGGCTTAAAAAGTAAGACTGTGTCATTTTGTTTCCACTTTGCCCCATTTTTAATTTGTTTCAGTTTTTAATGTATTCTCCTTTCATTTCAATTGCAGTTCTTCTGTTTTATTTTGTCACTGTCTGGGGGTTTTCATTTGCTTGTTTCCTGTTTGTTTTTGTATGAGTTTTTAATATATAAAATCTATGACAGGTAAATCTATAGAGAAAGTAACAGGTTGTATACATGGCAGGGGAGGTTGGGAGGAAATGGAGAGCTAAGAATGAGTAGGAGAGGAAATTGTTCTGAAATTGATTGTTGTGATGATCGCATAATTCTTCTTGACATGAATGATTAAAGAGTCTGATCTGGGAGGCATATATCAATAAAGCTAATTTTTTAATATTTAAATTCAAGGAGTGCATCACAGAGGTGCTGGAGAATGGGGAATAGTGGGAAAGGCAGACATTGCAATTTAATAAGAAGTGATACCTGACATATTTTCAACATCCCCACTCCCAAATTGACATATCTATTATATAAACTAGAATATTGAACTACTTTAACAGTCAGAAGCTTCAAGTCATACATATCTTTTCACACATTCAATCAACCAAATCAAATATACTTTTCTGTACTATTCTTTTGGCCCTTGGCACCTCCCCCTAAGTAGTAGTAGAGCTTCATACTTACTTCTTTCCCCCTCTTCTCCTTCCACGGACAGATTGATAGCTCCTTGAGAGGAGAGATTATTTTGTCTTTGTATCTCCACAGTATTCCCTTGTGTGCTCTAGGACATAAGGGCCTCTCACTTACTATTCATATGAATAAGCTAATCAAACATTCAATGAGTATTTAATGAACACTCACTGATTTGTATAGTTCTACTTTGAGGCTGTTCAGAATACAGGAAACATGATAAATAGTCTCATTTAAAGGCATCTCCAATCCAATAGGACAGAGAAGACTAGATTGATATATAGGCAAAATGTTAAACAGTAAATCCTTCATATTTAAGCATAACAAAAATGGAAATGGTGATCCCATGAGGGAAGCTGCCTAGCCAAGTTTTCATTCTGAAATCTCCCAATCCCCTTGATAGATGACCAAGTCTTGTTTGTGGATTGAATTAATGACTGTAATATCTAGGCTATTTGATCAGAAAGAGAGCTTAGAGCTCAAAATCTAAGTTCATATCAAAGATAAAAGGTGTTCTCAACCAAGTTCCTCCCACTGAAATCCCCCTCCTTCTTCTCTAGTCTTGAAGACCCAGGTCATATTTCATCTTTGCAAAGACCTTGCACTTCTATGTATTGAGATCTTAGTTTCTTTCTTTTTCCTCTTTTTTTCTTTCTTTCCTTGGGTACGGTTTTCAATTCTATGAAATTCACATCATGCTTTATATCCATTAATGATGTGTTTTAAGTTCTGAAAGACATTAAGGACACAATAAAGTACAGAAAACAATAGAACAGAAAATCAAACACTCATGATGCAGATGTATTAAAGATTGACATTTTGCCACATTTGCCTCAAACCTCCACTCAAGTATGTCTGAAATATGGAATATCTGGGTGGTGTAAGTGTGCAGTACCTTCAGCTGTGATGGGAAAAGTTGCAGGTTCAGGTACACTTGGAAATGCCTGGGAAGAAGACCTGGTGACCTACTTCTGAAAAATTGGCACTGAAAACTCCAGAGAGCACAGTTGTGCTGCCACACAGTGGGGTGCCGTGAATCAGAACCAAACCGAGGGCTGCTGGGCTTTTATTTTTAATAATTAAAACAAAAATGTCTTCAATGATTGACCCAGTCACAGTAGTTGCCTGTGAGAAATGAGGAAGCAGGGGGCAATGGGATGAAAGGCCAGGTTTGTGTAGTTATTGTTGTTTCAAAAATTCATTCCAACAGCAGGAAAAGCCTGAAAACTGGTTTCAGTTCCCAAACCCTTCAGCCTTCTCCATCTGTTGGGCAATCAGAAGCCGCTGCTGCTTTATTTGATGGATCAATATGCTTGTTTTTGCTATGAGTTTCAGGTGTTGTGATGCAGCAGGTATGTGTACATTGAATCTCAGCAAGTAATTTGACTGCACGCTGCAGGAGGGTACGCCCATGTTCCCCATGCCCACATTTGTCTTCCACTCAGCAGGGAGAGCCCATGCTTACTTTGTTAAACTGTGCAGGTTCCGTGACCAGGGCCGATGCAGCTCATTTTTTAGTTTTAATAAGGATTTTTCTCCCAAATGAATACTTCAAAATGTCTTCATTTATCATCTTCCTCTTAGTCCTCCCAAGAATGCTATAAGTGGAGCAAGTCAAATTTATGTGTAATTGCTAACTTGCTTCCAAGGAATTCCCATTACAAGAGGTTGAAGAATTACAGAATTCCATTATGAATCGCATCTAGGCATACAAGTCTCCAGGAAACAGCCCTCTCACTTGCATACAATCTTCTATAGCAAGCCAGCATCCCCATCAAACCTATAATATTAACCTTGTTGAGGTACATAGCAACAAACATGTTGTTGCTGCATGTGTCTAAACTCATCAAAATACTACTAGAATTGTAATCATTACTGTGGTACTTTAGAGATGTTTTCGTGGTCTCTGGAAGTGCTTTTCTAATTTTTTATGCATGAAAAAGTACTCTATTAGGAAAAATCTAAAAGTGTTGCTACCAGCACTCCAGTTTGTCCATACATTGATTTATCACAAACAAAAATGTGTTTAAACAGGATGCGTATGCAACCCATGAGTGGCTGCCGAGACGTACTCTTGATGACACCCTGGTGTTAGTCTCGTGAGGGAACCTTCCACAAAAGTACAACAACAGGGCCTTCTGAAGAGATCTGTGAGACCATTGAATTATAAACCTTACCTAGCAATTTATAATCCAAATGAGATTGAAAGACAGATTTAGGAATAGCACTTGTTCATATTCCAGGAACTGCCTGCTCTATGCATTAGAGACCATTAGACATATTTTTCTTGCCTATTTTTGAAGATAAACTGTTGCAGCATCTCCACAGTGGAAAGATGTAATCTTCCCTGGCCTCATCCGCTGCAGATGCTTAGCTGCATGGTGGAATTGTCTGTCTCAATGGTCAATAACTCTTTCTTTCATTTTTCACTAAAGTGCTTGGAGCGGGCACATACAAATCCTGAAGGAATAATTACTTGGAATCTGGCATACAATTTTTATTCACTCCAGTGAGTCAACCTTGAAAATTCAGCTCCAAAGCCAACCTTTGACAGATTTTTGTGGGAGTTTCACCTCACACCTTGGAGCAAATGAAACTTCTTAGGAAATTGTCATGACCAAATTCAGAGTTCCCAGGCTGGTTAGAGAGGCATAAACCCCAACAATCCCCATGCTGTGCACATTTGTCAAATGGGGAGAAGGGTCGCAAGGCAGGAAAGGAACCATTAGACTAGTTTGACAAAATGGCCCTTGGTTCAAACCTTGATTTGCTACACATTGAGGCAAATTCCAAGAAAATGGTTGTTAGGTAAAAATCCAACCTCTGAGGACATAAGCCTGCTCATAAGAACAGGCTCAGCGTTAATCAGACACCTTGGGGAGTTCTAGTGTTCCTCCTGACTAGCAGGGCCCCCTAGTCCAAATCCAATTCCTGTGGCCAGAGCTCGGATATGCACAAGACAGAGGTGGGGGCAGAGTTTGGGGAGGCAGACACAACGCTGCCCATGCTGATCTCATCACTGGGACTGCGCTCCCATGGAACCCACTGGGATTTAATATGGATATCTGGCAGAGCCGCAGAATCATCTAGTCAACCACCTGAAGACGCTCTGGTTCAGCTGGTCTATGAAAGTCTCGGTTTGCAAATAATTCAAACCATTCTGGCTAGACCCAAACAAATGGAAACACAAGGGAAGAAGGCTGGGGTGATTTAGGAAGTGGAAGTTCCTTGAATAATTCTGTTCTGGGGAAGATTAAAAAGACAGCTCTGTGGTGCTGTTGGGTAAGCAATGGGTTGCTAACCCTAGACCAATAGTTCAAAACTTCCACTGTCTCTTCAGAAAAAAGATGAGGCTACCTGACCCCTCTGAAAGATGTTTTGCCTTGGAAGCCCTTCCTCAGGTCACTATTAGTCTGAATGGACATGATGGCGATGGTTTGCTTCTTTGTTTTGTTGGTCAGTTATTTTAGAGAAGGTTAAAATGCCAAGAACTTTATGAATCTTCTTCCTGGAGCCATACTGTCCAAAGGCAATACATTTGAGCCAGGTCACTTACTTTAAATTTCTTGTAACTACATATAAAAAAGTAAGGAAAAGCAAACTGAACCTCAATAACATTGTCTTTAGCCCCACATGGCCCAAATATTTTCATTTTCATACATAATCACATTCAGAATAATTAATGGGACATTTTGCATTTGTTTTTCGGTGCAAAGTCATTGACATCTGGTGTGTGTTTTAGAGTCACAGCACATCTCAATGCAGACCAGCCACTTCTCAGGGGCTCAAGAGTCCCACGTGGCTAGCAGCTGTCCTACTGGAGTGCAGCTAATGATCCACATGATGACCAACAGTTTCTGATATCGGTATAGTTCAGCACAAAATTCTAGAACTCTGGGAGACGGCCACGCGACTGGCCCAGCGAGCGCCCTGACTCTGTTTCCGTCACCCATCAACGGCAGGGCCACGACATGCTGCAGAGGTTTGATCATAAAGAAGGAACATGATGAGCAAGGGAGCTCCCTGGAGGTTTTCAGGGGCAGGATTTATGCTGTAGAGATTCCTAAAAACTCCATGGCTAATTTATGAGGAGGCAAGTTTGGACTGTGGATCTTTTTATTCCCTCTGTTACAGATTTAAAATGAGGCCCAAAGGGTTCGTTTAAATTTTCAAAGATATGAACCATCTTCTCCATGTCGTCTTGGGTGTGGTGGTGGTGGAGACACATGTATCAACTGATGGGCCCTCCTTAAATGTGCTCCACCGCTCAGGAAGGGCTAAGGGAGCTTTTGCCATGGAGATCTCCCTGCCTAAACCCTACAGAATATTGCCCGAGTCACATCAGCCTTTTTTACCCAAACTGAAGCTCAGAAGACCAGTCCCTGGGGAAGGACATCATGATCATGATCAGTAAAGTAGAGGGACAGCAAAAAAGAGGAAGGGCCTCTATCAGCTGGATTGACACAGTGGCTCAAACATGGGCAGAACTGTGAGGCTGGCACAGGATCAGACCGTGTTTTGTTCTGTCATGCAGAAGGCTGATATGGGTTGCAATCGACTCAGTGACACCGAACAAAACTAACAGCAAACTCCGGACCTCAGCAGTACTTTCCATTCACGACCATGGCATTAGTAGAACTGCCCTGTGGACTGTCGATCTTTATAGTAGTAGTGAGTGGCATCTTTCTCCTGCAGAGAGGTGGCAGTTTTGAACTGGTGACCCTGTATTTAGCTATTCAACACATAGCTCGCCACACCACCGAGGCACCTGCATTTTCAGTGAGGGTCCCCAAGTCTCTCCTCCTAATTGTGGTTAGCTCTGGAATGCTAACCACGGGGTCAGGGGTTCAAACCCCCCAGCCACTCTGTGAAAGAAAGATGAGCCTCTCTGCTCCTATAAAGATTTACAACCTTGGGAAGACTAGGCAGGGTCACTATGAGTTGGAACCAATTTGACGGCAGTAGTGGGGTAGGTAAATATAGGGGCAAAGGGACAAGGGGGTGGGGCAGAGAAGTTGCGGGAGGATTTCACTTGTATTACTTACCAAATCTTGTGGTGGAGACACCGCCTTCATGATCAATTAGTTTCAAGCTACCAACATCACATCGACCTGTCTGCCAAACTCCTGAAAATTCAATGCTCTTCTCTCGTAATACAAAGTGACCTCAGTGCTGCCCAAACATTCTCTTTCCTAGGAATTCCCAAAGCTGACACTGCTCACTCTCTCGGCCCCACCAAAACAATGGGCTGTGGTATGGCCTGAGGCTTCCCTGGCTGTTAAACCCCCAGCTCTGCCCCTCTCCGCTTACTGGATCTCTTTGGCCATGGCAAGTAAACCAACGCATAGGATGCCAGAGAGGCTCTGAGAAAAGATGAGATGAGGACTGCACATATGAAGTCCATCATACAACCCACGGGGAGTATTTTCCCTTGTCTCATTTTTAAACAAGCAAACTCAAACAGCTAGCCGGGACCGAAGCCAGCATTAGAACACAGTCATGTCTATTCAAGAAATTCAAAATAAATTGCCAAAATTATTCCGTTCAGGTGTGTGGGGGGTGGGGAGCAGGGCACAGGGGAGAAGGGTGGACCTGACAGAATGAGGAGAAGTGAAATGACCATTATGAATTATTATGATAAAAAAAATAAAAATAATACTAGATTCTTTGGAAGGTCTCTAGACAGTACACCATAAATCCTTACAGGATTGTCTCAGCCGATTCAATCTCCTTCCCACAACAATAACAAATTTTATATTTCAAAATTAAGGTATTTAATGAACTATAAATTGTATACATTTAATGTTCTGTAGATCTTTGTTGACAGCACTGAAAAATTTTGGCTTCTTCCCTAGTTCGGATCTGCCATCCTTAATCTGACCAGTTTGTCAGCAAGTCCCTTTCTCAGCAGGAAGAATCGGAGCACACAGATGCTGGGTGAGTCCTGCGATCACACATCATTAGAACAGAGTTTGAAAGTTCAGATGTGTGAACTGTCTTTTCTTTCTGTTTCTTCCTTTTCTCCTGCTTGATTTCCATTGACTTGAGTGCATATGAAGGATTATATCCCCCTAACATTCCTGGCATTATAACACAGTTCAGGGCCCCAACAAAGGACAGAAAACAGCCAACCAGAGACTTGAATGGCCACACTTCAGACTTAGCAAATGCTTATCCTTTGCCACCTTTGCTTCAGATCTAAATTTAAACAAATCTAATAAAAATATATATCAAGCAATCTATTACCCGAGCAGATCTGCCGCACAAGTTCTCTTAACTGAAAGGCAATAAGGAACAAAGGTGTTACTTTGAGGACTAAGGTAGGCCTGCCCCAAGTCAGGTGCTTCCAGTCCCTTCATTGTGCATGTGAAAACAGGACAGGAATAAGGAGGACCACAGAAGAACTGACACACCCAGATCATCGTGTTAACAAAGTACGGACTGCCGGAAGAACAAACAGATCTATCTTAGAAGAAGTATAGCCAGAATGCTCATAAGAAGGGAAGGTGGTGAAAAATTTTTTCTCATGTACCCCTTTTATTTGTAAAGACTTACACACACGGAAGAACAAAAGAAAACAAAAAACACACAGTTACCCAGACCCTCTCATCAGAACAATGACAGCATCGCAGTAATGCCCTGTATATATGATCGTTTCTTCTTCCTGTTTCTTCCCTTCGCCATCCCATCCCCCCACCACCTGCCACCCTTGCCATGGTCTTCACAGTGTGCAGTTTGGGGTGTGAAAACCATTTTTCTCCTTTATAATAATTGTGTGATGAAGTATTTGTCTTATTTGATTGATTAATTTTGCTGAGCACTCGGTCTTCCAAATTTGTTCGTGTCATGAAATGGTTGACAGTTTCATTAGGGCTTTTGAGAGATGTGCTATGAGGGCAAAGCTGTTTTCTCCTCGGGAAACGGGACAAGCCCACTGCCTTCCATGGCTCACACAAGGAAAATACTGATGATGCACTGAATGGTCTGACTCTCCCCTAAGATGAAGACACTTTCCCACCTGTTCCCTGGGAAAGTTATTGAAACACAGCATCCTGAATGTATGGGTTACCCCTGCTCCTGACTTCATCTTCCCCTCCAGATCAGGGGCAAATTGGCTACTGTATTAATGTGTCCTTGTATACTCTCAGATAGTTGTCAGTAATCCCTTTATGTGGAAATGTCACAAGATGTGGGCTAAATGACAAGGAGTGTACATAAACCCACCTCAAATAAAGCTCCAGACCTTGGGGGGTCTTGGTGACCTGAGCTCCTACCCCCAACTTGGTCTCTTGTCTTTTACCTCTTATTGCATCCTTCTCAATTGCAGATTGTGCCCCTCTTGGACGCTATTCACTGTCAGAGAGCTGGTCTGGTTTAATCTCACAATGTGTAATATTTCACTGTGTGTATACACCACAGATTATTTAGCCTTTCCTTCACAGACCTGCTTTTTGGTTGTCCAAACAATTCCTGCAATAAACCTGAGCACACACATATCTGTCTGTGCTTTGTTCTTTATTTCTTCAGGATATATACCAAGTAGCAGTCCTATATGGTATTACTACTCAAAACTTCTTTAAGGAAGCTCTGTGCTGTTTTCCATAGTAACTATACAATGCTGCCATCTCAACAGCATGTATGTTTTTCCGTCTTTCCACAACTTCCCCAGAGTCTGTTTTATTCTGCTTGTCTATTTAAATTTTGCTATTAGTGCTGGTGTGAAGTGATATCTCATCATTGTTAATTTTTTTAATTTGCATTTCTATTGCATTGTCTATTCATGTCCTCTGTCCATTTTGATTAGATCAGCTGTGTTTTTCCTTATTAAAGTATTGGTGTCTAATCCATTTTAACTATTAGCCCTTTGTCTTATACATCATTCTCAAAAATTATTCCCCAATCTGTGGATTACCTTATTATTCTTTTAATGAAGTCTTTTGATGTACGTAAATATTCAAATTTTAAAAGGTTCCAATCCTAGATTTTGCCTTCTGCAGGGTAGGTGTTTTTTATTATGTTTGGTATTATATGTAGTATGTCTTGTTCTAGGACCCTTGGACTTACCCCTACTTTCTCATTAATAGTAATTTTCATTAATCATAATCAGTAATCAGTAGGGGATTCAAATAATTTAATAATTGATTCATTGCCCTAATGACCATTTTAAGTATAAAAAAACTGATATACTGAAAGGTAGTTTATTATTTCATACAATAAATACTTTAAAAAGAACAATAGAAGAGGTTCACAAAACCAGATTATTGTATAAGAATTTAAAATAAATATGAAAAACTATTAAATTATACCTGATAAAAGCAATAAACTATTATTAAAATATTTCTACATTGCTTTTTGATTGACATCCTTGCTTATAATATTCTTCACTTTATCTGGCATCATCAGATGATAATTTATCTTAAACCATCTTTTACCATTGGAATAAGATACCATTTCTACAGAGGTCCAATAATCAGACAATAGTCATTGTATTTGATATATTAGAAATAGACCATTTCTCTTCTCTGAACATGCTATGTTCATCTTTGAAAAACTCCTTTTTACTTCTGTTGAACTTCTGGCAATTGTTCTGACAATATTTTTAGCTCTTTGAACACTTTTAGAAATTGCATCATTCACTCATTCTGTCTTGTGGGGTCTGTCACAAAGCTGAAACAATGACTGCTTGTCACTCTCTGATTGCTTGACACTTTTTTTTATCTTGATGTTATGTCTGTTTACTAAAGCAGTAAGTACAAGGGGATAAAAAGGTAGTTGATAATCAAAAATATAATGAGATTTATGAAATGACTAAATATTACAAGCATTGTTTGATCTGATTTTTTCATACCTATGAACAGAATGAACATTACTACAGGCACTTAGAATATGTTGTTGCACAGATAAACATTATAAAAGAGTAAGGAGCGTAAATTTGTGTTTTCCACCTTAAAAAGAACCCTGATTCCAAGTGTCATTTTAACAACAGCTTTGCCAAACTCAACCAAAATTAGGTATCAGGTATTGGGTCTGTCAAACTGGTATGAACCAGCTGAATCCCACCACTGTCTTTAATCCATCTTGAGTTTGCTTTGAACATTGTGTCAGCTATGGGTCCTGTTTAATTCTTGTGCAGGTGAATATCCACTTTTTCTTGTACTGTTTTTTAAAAGACTAACTCTTCTCCTATTTAATGTGTTTCAGTCCTTTATCACAATACAGGTGTCTATATGTGCTTGGTTGAATTTATGGGTTATCTTGTTCTGATCAGTTGGTATATATACATATTATCATACTAGTACCACAGTTTTTATTATCATGACTGCATAATAATAGGTTTTAAAATGAGGAGTATGAGGCCTCCTATTTCGTTCTTGTTTTTTTTTTAATTGTGCAGTTGTTGTTTGTCCTGAGTTTCTTTCCTTTTCATATTAATTTGGTGATTAGTTTTTCCATTGATTTGAATATTTGACTGGGATTTGAATCAGCATTACATGGAATTTTAAACTACTGATATTTTCACTAGACTTAGTCTCCCTACTCATGAATATTGGACTCTTCCATTTATGTCTTTTTTTTACCAGAAATGTTTTATAGTTTTCCTTGTATGTTTTTTGTTTCTCTGATTAGATTTATTTTGAAGTATTTTATATTTAGGGAAATTGTTATAAATGCTATTGTCTCTTAATTTCCTTTACAAAGTTCTATTTTTTAATATGCAAGAATCAGATTAATTTTTGTCTGTCGATCTGATATCCTGCTACCTTGCCGTTTTTAGTATTAGTTTCAACGTTTTTTATTAAGTCTTTGAGTGTTCTATATATAAGATCATGACATCTGCAAATAGAGTTATCTTTGACAATTTGCATGCCTTTAATATATTTTTGATAGGGTCGGTTCTACAGTCTCTATAAATTGGGATCAACTCCAGGGCAACAGATTTGGCCTCTGCTTATTTTTCTCCTGCATGGAAGGTGAGAATTCTGCTGTCCCAGGACTCTCCCCCAATTCGCCTGTGCTGCTTGTAAACGTTGCGTGTGTGTAACACACACAAAAAAAAAATAGGAGAGGGTCTGATGGCTGAGTGGCCAGAAATCAGTCTAGGGTGCTGAAGATTTCCCCAAGGAAAGAAGTCAAGGTGAGTCTGTTTCTCAATCTGACCTTGGAAACTCACACCTCTGTCATCTTCCAGTCCTACCTCCTCATGCCAAGCATGGCTTCTAAGATTCTTTCCCACTCTGGGGCACCGTGCTCTGCCTGTGCCATGGCTTAGCCATTGTCTGAGCTGTCAGTGGAGGCAGTGGTGTCACTAGTGTTGAAAGCGTCCAGTGGGGTAACTCAAGGTATCACCTCTACCCTCATTGGCCTTCTCCCATACCAAATCATACAGAATTCTTTTTAATGTTTATTATAAATTTTAGTCAAAGAATGATAGGCAGTAAATAAAGTTGCAAATGGATGGAATGAACCCAAAGGACAGTTTCACTATAGGCTACAGGATAGCTGTGAGTAGAAATTGACTCAGTGGCAGTGACTTTGGCTTGTTTTTCTTTTGTTTTTCCTTCCATTACAACTCTATGCTCCAAAAAATTATTCATAATGACTCATATATAACAATCACCACAGTACATAGCTAAAACACTAAAATCTGACAGAATTAGTAACTCTGAATACAAAAGCAGCAACAGAAAGCAAAGTCATGCAATTGGGAAGCATAGTTGCAATAGGGCAATACAGACAGCTCTGATTGGAGTCCATTAGAAAGTCCAAAAGGTAAATTATCCTGGTGTAGCCTTTAAGACATATTGATTTGTAAGCTAGGCTTACGAAAATGCTTTTGTTGTTAAAATTATCCAATTTTACTTATTTAGTTAGTTTACATATTTAAAAAAACATTAACTTTCTGCTGAACCCTTGCACAAAAGTTCTGTAGACAGTCATTTGGGTGTCACCCCCTCTGACAGTCACCCCTGGCACTTCTCTACTGATGCCCTTGGGTGAAGGGGTTCACAGGTTCCCTTAGAATGAAACTACTCATGAGAAATAGAGGTTGCAGCCTCAGCAGAAAAGAGGATTCTCCAGTGATGCATTTGGATTTGAAAACTAGATGCATGTTCCTAAGACAGCTGCAAAAATGTGAAGGTCTCCCCCCAGCCTATTCCTCTCCCCCACGTACACCATCCAATATTCTGCTGGGCCCTTTCCAAGAGGCTGCTGATTTGAAAGCTAAAGAAAGATAAAGGTTGGAGAAAGACTGCTCTCTGCTTCTGCTCTGGGTCCAAATTCCGCTCAGTTCCTGGAGCCTGGCCAAACAGTGACTAATTATTCTCTTTCCCCTCTCTTCATTCTCTTCTCCTGCAGACAAGCAAGATACTTCAGACTCTTGATGTTCTTAGAGAAAGAACCATTTTTAGGTGGTGTGTGTGTGTGTGTGTGTGTGTGTGTGTGTGCGCGCAGCACAAGGATAAGAAAAAGGAAAACATTCCAAGGCCTAAACAATGAAGGCTGTGTTTCTCACCAACCCAGAAGGCTTGTCTTCCACTGCTGGGGCCCAGGGATATGTCCCAAGCTGCAGAAGGTTCACAGACATCTTTAACTAAACCTCACATCTTCCCATCAGTCCTCTGAGCCATCATGAATTAGATTGAAGAAAAAATAAGGGAAGAAAAACAAAACTGCCCCCAACCCAACCCATTTCTGAAGAGTTGGTTCTGACCCACAATGACACCATGGCTTATCGAATAGAACTTTGCCCCACAGGGTGTCTTGACTGTAACCTTCATGGGTGCAGACTGTTTCACCTTTTTCCAAGATTCCATTGAGTCCATCTGAACCATCAACTTGTACGTAAGTAAAAGAATGCAAAAGATTGCACCACCGAGCAAGGAATGGATAAACAAATTTTGGTACATTCATACAATGAAATATTATACATCGATAAAAAACAATGATGACAGGTCGAGTCCTGGTGGCATAGTGGTTGTGTGCAGGACTGCAACCCAAAGGGTTGATGGTTCAAATCCAGCAGCAGCTTTCCAAGAGCAAGGCTGGGCTGCCTACGCCCACCAGGGTGGGATGCCACTATATATATATATATATATATATATATATATATATATATATATATGTGTGTGTGTGTGTGTATATAATGATGACTCTGTTAAATATCACAAGGCATGGACAAAACTAAAGAACAGAATGCTTAGCAAAGTTATTCAATATTATAGAGATAAATATTTGATAGCATCATGATTACAAGGGAAATAAGAAAAAACAAATGTGGTTTTCACACCTAAGGTTAAGACTTTGAAGCCTAGGGGCAGGGTTGGTGGCATGTGTCAGTCTGAGTTGACTAGAGAAAAAAATCCAGTGACATTCAGATATGTGTAAGAAAGAAGTTTGTATCAAAGAGCAATTGTAAATTAAGAAAACATCCTAGCCCAGTCCAGATCAAGTCCATAAGTTTGATATTAGCCTAAAAACCTGATACTAGTCTATAGATTCTTCAGACACATACAAAACATGCAATATGGGAAAATTACAGGCCAGTGAGAGGAAAATTTGTGGATTCAGAGACAGTGGAAGCTTCTCAGCACTGGCATGGATCTCCACAGTGGCTCCTCCAACTCCAGGCCACTGACTCCATCAGGATGGCTCCATGTGGCTTGCCAACAGGAATGTGAAGCAGAAAGTGTGTCCTGCCTCCAGGGAGGAAGGCGAGAATTCCCAGAATCCTCAGGGGAAGGCCACACCCACCCAGAAGCCTCATTGGTTATGACCTGATTGACAGGCTCAACTCCACCCAAGTTGACAAAAGTTATTGTAACTGTCACAGGGCAGGAAGAGGGGAAGAAAGGAGGGGAAATTTTGGAGGCGAGGAGGGAAGAGGAAAAAAGGAACCAAATTGATGAGACGTTTAGCACAATACTATTCATGATTTGATTTGATGAATAGGCTGTGTAACCACTCAGACTATGATTTTCTTTTCTTAAATTTAACTAAATTAATGAATGAAATTCAGAAGACAGAGACGTGAAGGATCACAGTCTTAAACCCCCTCCAGAAACCTCAACCCTCATATCTAACCATTAGTTTGAGTGGCTATAACAGAGGAAAAGTCAACCCGAAAGGGACTTGGATTTCTTTAGTAATATACAAGTTCATTTCAAAAATAGGAAACCTGATGCGTATGGGATAATCTGTAGAACAGGGAAACTAGCCCTGAATTTGAAGAATGTGAAGGGGGAAGAGACAGTTACCAGGATCACTGTTCAAAGAAATTCCACATTTCCCAAGAAGAAAAAGATAACAGGCTTCAGATCCCACTTTCCTCTTCATAGCAGAAAGTGTTTTAGTTCTGTTGACTTTAGGGACAGGTACTTTTATTTCCACAAGAGGTTCTTCACTTAAGCTTGTGTTATACACAGGAGTGTGATAGAACTGTGTTAAAATGCCTTCCTGGGTCACTGAAAGATAGTTGCTATAGTAAAGTGTGATTAATTTAGTTAAGCAGATCAGCAGATTCTGTTGTTTGTTTGTTTTTTACTTTTAGAACATTAAGTTGCTTCAATTATAAAGTGAATATTTAAAGTTTGGAAGGACAAAACATTTTTAAAAGAAAAGTTATTTTATAGTGTATGTACAAATAGATCAGAATATTTATTAATTTACTTTTGTCTTTGGTTTTCTCTTTAACTTTACTTTTAATTGCGGCCTGGATGAAATTTACAAAGCACATTTGTTTTTCATTGGAAGATCTGTATTGATTTTGGTTTGTGACATTGATTATAATCCCCAAATTTAACAGCACTCTTTCCACTTCCTCCCTGTGTTCCTCATTTCCATTCATCATTCTTTCCTGCCCCTTCATGCCTTCTGTGCTTTGTTTAGGGGCAAATGCTGCCCCTTTGCTGTCATAGGATTGATTGTTCTAGAGAGTTTAGTCCTTCCCAGGGGTCTTGCTGATTGTATAGGCCTGTCTATTGTTTAGCTAAAAGTTGATCCCTGAGGTGAATTTAATTTTCAACTTGAAGGCTGCCTAAAAGCAATAGTTTTCAGAGATTCCACAAGTCTCTTTCTAATCAGTAAGTTGGGTCTTTTTTCTGTTGTCATTTTTCTTTCTTTCTCTGCCACTCTTTCCAGGCTCTCCTGTTGTCCTCTCACCCAGGGCAGTTAGTAGTGGTCACCAGGCACCATCTAGTTCTTCTGGTGGAAGGGCCATGAAGACTGAAGTCTACATGCTTCATTAGTCCTTTGGGCTGAGTGTTTCCTTGACTCTTTATTCTTTCCCTTCTTGTTTGCTTCCGACCAAGAGAGAAGCCAATAATTGCTCCTTACATGTCCACTAACAAACTTTTAAAACCCTAGTCACTTTTCACCAGAGTACAATATAGAACATTATTTTGTGGACTATCTTATGCCAAAAAAATTTTTTGGCAATATTTCTCAACACTAGGGTCCTAGGTCTCCAAGCCCACTAACCCAGTCCTTTTGTAAAGTGAACAGATTTTAAGTGGGACACCATTGACCTGGGGGTGAGGGGGGGTCCTTGATTAACAATTTGATCTGTATGGAGCAACAAAAATGTTCATAGAATGCAAAAATAGTATTGTAATATACTTGTTTTAATTTTAAAATGCTGCGGGATGTTGTTAAATTGTTTTAAAAAAAGCGGGACATCTGGTCACTTTACATGTTTGGCAATGGCTAAAACATCTTTATAACTTTGCCTTTTGTGTGATCCACTATATACATGCATATATTGGAAATGCATATAACTATATACCTAGAAATATTCTCTGTCAAATATATATCTGTATTCCTGGTGGAGTCCCATTCACCTACCATATCTATTCAGCTTGCATGTCTATCTATTTACCCACTTATAGATTGTTATTCCTGTTGTTGAAGCTTATTTAATAATGGTATTTACTTTTGATGTCTTTATCTCTTACACACCTCCCTATGTCTTTTTTTGCTTTGGCCATATTGGACCTACTGTTTATGGCCTTCCCTTTCATCCTAGTTAATTTGTGTATATTCTTTAGCTAGAGATTTCCCCTCCCCTCCCACCCCCTTCCATCTTTGATCACCATCAAAGAATGCATTTTTCTGTGTATAAAACATTTATTTTTAGCAATAATGGTCTCATACCATATTTTCTCTTTGGGGATTAATTTGTTTCACTCAGACAAAAATGTCCTCCAGAGTCATTCATATTATGAAGTGTTCTACAGATTCATTATTCTTCTTTAATGTGTTATAGGATTTCATCATTTATCCATTCGTCAACTCATGAGCACTTAGTTTGCTTCCACCTTTTTGCTATTGTGAATAATGCTTCCAGGAACATCAGTGTACACATATCTATTTGTGTCAAAGCTCTGATTTCTGTCGGACATGTACCTACGTCACAGGATTGCTGGTTCATATGGCATGTCTATTTCCAATTTTGACCCACTAAACCGTTCTGCATGGTGGCTGACCACTTCACAATCCCAGCTGTCAATACAGGCTTCACTCTCTCCACACTCTTGCCAGCATTTGTTGTTTTCAGTTTTTGTAGACTTTTCCATTAATCATGGGCTGAGATGATAATTTCAATATATCTGTCTAATGGCTAATGGGATGGGGCAGGACCACACAGAATTGTGCTCAGCTGTTAGAACTGACTCAAAGGCACTTAACAACAACAATGGCTAGCAGTTGTGAGGATTTCTTTATGTGTTTGCTGTTTGCCTGGGTATCCTCTTTGCTGATGTCTGCTCAAAACCTCTATGCATTTTTCAATTGAATATTTTGTCTCTTTTGCTGTTCATTTTTAAAAATTTTTGATAAATTTTAGAGAATATACATTTAATCATAAATCCTAATCTAAGAAGAACTAGTTCTTATGATTCAACTCTATTCAATACTTGCCCTCATGAAGAGATCATTGCAGCTACAGGTGCTAGAGCAAAGTGTGGTGAAGAAACTAGATGATGCTTGGCTGTCAGAAATACTATCATCTGGGCTCTTAAAGGTTCATCTTAAAAACCTTAAAGCAGCTTTTTAATGAGGCATCAGCAAGTCTGCACAGAAGAAGCACACCAAAGAGCATTATCAAAGAATTACTAACAATAAAATCCAAGACCAGAGAATAGACTGTGTCAGAGCTGAAATTCTGAGCATGCGGTTTGTGGAAGGCTATGGATGGCAGTTGTTGTCAGGAGAGACCAGTCCCTGGACAAAGATATTATGCTCAGTAAAGTAGTAGTAGGGAAGGGAAAAAAAACCATCTTTGACAAGGTGGACTGACACAATGGCATGGACTAGGCAGTGTTTCACTCAGCTGTCCACAGAGGCTCCGTGAATCAGAACCAACTCGAAGACACCCAGCAACAACCACATGGATGACCGTGAAAACTCAAAATCCATCTAAAGAGCTTTGACATGGACTTAGTCTCCATTGGATTTCCTGGCCAATCAATCACGAATAGGGATAGGCTTGTCCCCAGACAGAGTGTATCAGAATGCAGTACTCCAGACACAGTTTGCATAAAACTGAACATCATTCCATTTGTTTTTATCTTTAACCCATTTTCAATGTACTCTACTTTTTTTTGTTTGTTTGTTTGTTTTGTGAGCATCACTGCCTCTGGTGGTCGTGGGCGCCATCCAGTGCTGCTCCTGAGAGCCACCACTGGACCTGAATGGCCAAGTGGGCCGCAGTCCGCACCCAACCACTTATGCCACCGGGGCTCAGTCCTTGTACTCTACTTTTTATGGCATTCTGTTACCTTTCGAATTGAGTTTTAGTTTGTTGTAGTTTCTGGATGTTGCTTCATTTTTTTTTATTTTTGTTTTGACCTAAATTATTTTCTTTATATGAAACTTTGGAGCTAGGTAAATCTATTGAGACAGAAACTAAATTATTTCTTAGGATTTTATGTCAAGGGAAGTTGGGAAAAACAGAAAACTAATGACAATGGATATAAGAAGGAATAAATTGTTCTAAAATTGATTGGAGTGAAAATGCACAGAGGTAATAAAGGCACAAGTCTTTTTAATATACTTAAACATTGAATTGTATAACAAATGAATTCTATGTCAATAAGACTGTTCAGAAATATTTAGAAATTAGTCCCTTGTCAGATATGACAGTATCAAAAATGTAGTTGTTTTTCTAAAAAAAAATATACTCTATTCTATAGGTTTCCATTTTACTCCTTTGGAAAAATATTTTATCTTTTGTATTTATTTAAATACTTATTTTTTCATGCAGTAAACAATTTTCTTTTCTTTCTTTTAAAAACATTTATTTATTTGTTTGTTTGTTAGCTTAGCACACAGTGATATTGTGATGGGAATGACCTGTGGTTTTAAAGTTTAGGCATTGGGCTACTAACTGCAAAGTCAGTGGCTCAACCCACCAGTAGCTCTAGAGGAGAAAGAAGAGGCTGTCACAACCTGTAAGGATTTATAGTCTTTAAAACATTGTGATTTTCAGTGAAAATACTTCAGAATCTAGGAGGTAGCTGTGAATTTGGTTGGTGTTAGTTTTCTACTGGGCATTATAAAATTATACTTCATCACTTGTACTTGTTTCATAGCACCCATTATAAGATTGATGTTATATTGCTAGAATTTTAAGTTGTTTATAATTATTAACAACAAAAATAGTGATTGTCTTCACCCTTTTTTGTCAGTGTCTAAGTGCAGGAAAGTGGGACAAAGATGACATAATCTGGTAAATCAATTGCTATTTACTAAAAACTTCTCTGGATAATACTGTCACCAAAGATCATTGTTTTGTTGTAAATTATTAGATTAAGTAAGTACATGGGGACTATATTGAAATAAGAACTATAAGTTAATGAAATAGATTGCCTTGAATGAATAAAGTAAAAAGTAAAAAATGCCACTGCCTACAAAATAAAGACCCTTTTTGGCACAGTGACTTTCTGTGGAGAAAAGAAAGGAGAAACACTTTTCCATGCTGTATACAAAGGTAGTTTTCAAAATGGGCAAAATACCTATGGAACTAACACAATACCATGTGTTATCATGAAGTCTTCAGGAAGCCAATAATTTCTTTTTGGGGTTTTTTTTGGGGGGGGTGGGAATCACTGAAGAATTTCTTAAATGAGCTAAAAATCATAAAAATGAAAAAATCTATATCCGATCCCATTAAAATTAAGGCTATTTGTTCATCAAGGAAACAGTAGACACACACACACACATACACAAAACCAGTGGCGAGCTCCAGTTCCACCTGGAAGACACTAGGAATATTTATTCATCAACTAGACAAAGATAGAACCTACTTCTGTCATGTCCATTTGGATTCATGGCAACTGTAAGTATTACAAAGGAAGGAAGGTAGGCGAGGAAAAGCTCAAATTCTATTGATTGCAGTCTTGACAGAGCAGCTCACCAAGTCTTTCTTTTAGAGAGCCACTGTGTAGCCTCAAACCACCAACCTGAGCCTCATGTAAACCACGTTTGCCACTTAGGACCTCAAAAAAGATAGAAACTATATTAAGAATGAGTGAGTGGTATGAATAAGCAAGGCATGGACGGTGGCAGGATTTTGCCGTGGTGTTGGATTCTGACTCATAGAGACCACATGTGTATCAGGAACTGCTCTCCATAGGACTCCCAAGGGCTGACTTCTCAGAAAGAAATCCCCAGGCATGTCAAGGTGGACTCCAACCCATCTTTTCCCTTAGAAGTTAAGTAATTAACCATTTACACCAGGCTGGGACGCCAATGATAGAAACAGAAGTCTCCATGATTAGCAAGTTAAAGAGATTCATTTTCACTGATAATAAAAAAATAGGTCAACCTAAAAAAGATATATCATCTTCCATTCATCGGAAAGAGGAACATCAGTGGATGTGTACACTTAAAATTCAAACCCTGAACCCAGTACCACTAAGGTAATTTTATTTATAGCAAGCCTATGTAGGATTTCCCAGGCTATAAATCTTTGCAGGAACAAACAGTCTTTTCCTTCCCCAAAGCAACTGATGGATTAGAACCACCAGTCTTGCAGTTAGCAATGCAATTCCTCTCCCAATTGTGCCACCCAGACTCCTTCCAAGTAGGCACCAGGATAACAATTTTGAGACACAAACCGGAAGTTCTTCATGATGTCAGAAATACATGCATGTGAGATGGGAAAACCCTCTCCCCGCAGATGCTCTGAGCAAGCCTTCATAGTTTGCAAAGGGGATCATGCATCCATATAATGCATCCAAGATGGCGTTAAATGCCTGGAACTTGATGTATGTGGGAGGTGAGAATGGGAACTGGGGCTTTTAAAAGCCAGAGAGAAAAATTAATGAGTGGAGCTATGTCAGGTCAGTTGTGAGAGCATGCCCTGCACTGAGACTATAATTAACTAGGTGTTCTCCATCTGAAGTCTAGTGTAATTAATTACTTAATTAATTATTTTGCTTCAGTCTCTCGGGGTCAGATCATTACATGGAAGCAATATGGCACTAACAACAACAAAAAGAAGTCTGAGTCTTGAAAATGGGGTCCAGTGTCAGCCAGAACCTACCTGAATGGTACTGTAAATACCATGTGCATAAATCATGTCTACAAGTATCTTTCAAAAATCATTGTCATTCTGTCCCGTGGATGGAAAATGTTCGAGTGAATTGTAAAGCACAAACAATGATCAGAAAATTAGATACTTCTTTAAAAGCTAAGTGTACTTTGGTTTATCAAGCAAAGATTTTGTGTCCCTGTTGATTTCCAAATAATTCTGAGGTCATAAGGGAAAACTAAAAATTCACTGCCAATGGGTTGATTCTGACTCATAGTGACACTATAGGTTTTGGTGGGTTTCTCAGACTAATTTTTCCATGGTAATAAAAAACCTTAGCGTCCTTCCACAGAGAGACTGGTGCAGCGGTTTTCAACCTGTACATAATGACCCCTGTGGGGATTGAATAACCTTTCAAAAGGGTTGTCCCATTCCTAACAGTAGCAAAATTATAGTTTTGAAGTCGCAACGAAAATAATTTTATGGTTGGGAGTTCATGACAACATGAGGAACTGTATTAACGGGTCGTGGCATTGGGGAGGTTGAGAAGCGCTGGTCTGCTGGTTTTGAACTGCTGACTTGTGGTTGGCAGCCCAATTCAAAACCCACATATCACCAGCACTTCAAGGTAGGGAGCATTAAATATGGCATAGTGGGTTATGCTTTGAATTTCTAACCGCAAGGTCATGCTAACTGCATGGTCAGCAGTTCAAACTCGCCTCTACTCCTTAGTCGTCGAAGTAGCAATCTTGCTTTTCAATACTCTAAAGAGATCTTGAGCAGCAGATTTATCTAGTGCGACCGTGTTTCCATCTCTTCACTGCTGCTTCCATGAGCAGCGGTTGTGGATTCAAGCAAGACAAAATCTGCGTTGACTTCAGTCTTTTCTCCACTGACCACCATGTTACCTCTTGGTCCAGTTGTGTGTATTTGGGCTTTCTTTACATTTATCGATAACCCATTTGAAGGCTACAATCTTTGATTTTTATCATCAAGTGCTTCAAATCTCCTCACTTTTAGCAAATAAGATTGTGTCATATGCATATCACCAGTTGTTAATAAGCTTTCCTTCAATCTTGATGCCACATTCTTCTTCATATAATTCAGTGTTTCTGGTTGTTTGCTCAGTATGCAGCCTGAATATGGTGAAAAGATATAACCCTGATGTACAACTTTCCTGATTTTAAGTATTATTCCTTCACTATTTCCTTGATTTATTAACAAAACGTTTTTTGATCCAGGTACAATTTCTGCATAAGCACAAGGAAGCATTCTCGAATTCCCGTTCTTCTGAGGGCTGTCCATAATGTATGATCTGCACAGGACAATGTCTTGACATAGTCGATAAAAATAAGGGAAACATTTTTCTGGTATTCTCTGCTTTCAGCCAAAATTCATCTGACCTCAGCAATAGCATCCCTTGTTCCATGTCCTCTTCTGAATCCAGATGAACCTCTGGCAGTTTCCTGTCAATGTCCTGCTATCACAGACAAGATTGTACTCCAGGAAGGATTTTGCATTGTCCTTTTTGACAATGAATGCTTTATAATTCCTCTTGATGGTGTTCTTCCCAGCACAGTAAATTATATGATCTTCTGATTCAAAACAGCCGGTACCAGTTCATTTCCTCACCAATCCCTATCCTCACTACTGCCGAGGACATCAATCTTCATGGATTCCATTTTATTTTTGACATCTTCCAATTTTCCTAGAGTCATACTTCCCACAATCCAAGCTCCGATCATTAGCAGATTGTTGCAGCTTGAGTTGTGCCCTATAAGTAAATGAAGATCCCAAAGGCTCTACTCCCTCCGTCTTACCCGGACCTTCATTACCCTGGTCAACTCCATTCTGAGAAATCCACTCCTCCTCATTCACATTTTGAGTCCAAGGGGTCCATTATCTGGCACTATTTCTCACAGTGTTTTGCTTTCATTCATTAAGCCTTTGATATCTGACAAGATTTCCAAAGTATGCATAAGGTTTTCAGGGGCTCTTTCCTTCCCAAGAGTGTAGCCAATTCCTTTCACATTGTCTATTATAAGTCTGGAAGCGCCCTTAAACTTGGTCACTGAGGGGGACCCTGCTGGCGTTTGAAATACCAGGGACGTAGCTTCCAATATCACAACATAAAAGCCACAGTATGACAAACTGACAGGTAAGTGGAAAACTGAACATTTGGAACATCTTGACTCTCCAACTCATCAGGACTGCTCTGATGTTAACTCCTCTCAAAGAAATTATTGCCACATGCTCCTTATAAAGTGACCAGATTTTAAGCGGGACACCATTGACCAGGGGATTTGAGGGGGAGGACCCTCTTGATTAAAAATCTGGTCTATATAGAGCAACAAAAATTTTCATAGACTGCGAAAATAGTATTGTAATATATTTATTTTAATTTTAAAACGCCGCAGGACATTGTTAAATTGTTTAAAATTGGGACATCTGCTCACCTGACCTTAGGAGTGAGGATGGGAAGACTGCATCTCATATACTTTTGTCAGAAGGGATGAGTCCCTGTAGAAGGATACCCAAAAGAGAGGGTTAGGCAAAGTGAGAAAGACCCTCAACAAGATGGAATGACCATGTTTCCACAATGGGTTCAACCGTAGAAATGATTGTGAGGGTGATATCGAGCCAAAAAGTTTTCACTCTGTTATATGGGGTCAGCACTTTACAAAAACGGAGCTTTCTTACCTGTGTGTTTTGATCAATTGTTTCAGACTCATTTTCCTCTTGTGGTGAGCCAACCTTTCTGTATTTAGGTGAGCATACTGTCCATTAAGCGCCCTCCCTCCCCGTGACTGGCTTACCTCTAATTTAGTTTCTGCCCATCTTACAACCCCATTTTGAAGGAAACGGCTCCTCTCCCTGAATCCAGGCCTCTGCCAGAATTACCTGAGTGGTTACTTTGGTTTGGTTACTGGGTTGGTGAAGTGTAAATTTCACCTCCTCAACCCCTCAGCCTCAGTTGATTGGCATTAGGGTAGCTAACCTTAGAAAGGTCAAACCAAAAAACTCAGGAGGAAAAATTAGAGCCACTCCCAGGAACAGTTTCATTAGGATGTTGGTTGGTTGGTTGGTTGGTTGGTTGGCTGGCTGGCTGGTTGGTTGTTAGTTGGTTGTTGGTTAACAACAGGAGCAAAAGTTGGGAGTAAAACATAAAACCAGTCAACATATGTCTACCACATATATAACTCTTGCTTTGTCCTTGCAAGAGAAGAATATGAGTTTTGATCGGTGGTGTTTTCTTTTAAAGGTTACATCCAGCATAAAGCTTACATGTAAAGGCACTAAGTATGGCTATGCCACTTGTCAGGCTTGTGACAATGAGCTCTCAAACTTGGTTCTTTTGTCTGAATAATGAGAGATGACACTGGCTGGTCTTAATATTCTCTATTTTACCTCTCTGGGTTCCACTGTAATGGCTACACAGAACCCAAGGACAAATTCTGATGAGAAATGCTTAGAGTTGAGTTGTTACAAAAATCTTTCCAGTCTGCTAATGGAGCACACCACTCCACTGAGAAGCCTTAACTCAAAAATTTTCAGCTCATGCTTTGTGGGTCAGCAAGCCCAAATCCCCTAATTAAGTGCCGTGCGCATCCCCCCCTCCAACTGCACAAGCCAGTCACCTCCACAAAAATACTCAGCTTTAATTGCTCTGTGGGTTGATAAGCCCATCACTCTTGTTTCCTGTTCTTGCTCTTGGTTTGTTGCTTCTCTGATGGTGTATCTGTTTTCTGGACACAGGAGGCTTAATGCACAGGTATTTCAGATGCAGAGGCTGTGCTCCACTTCTGGCTTTTGCTGGTAATGAAATTCCTCCCTCCCTCTGCTTCTCTGAGGATTTATTTTATATGAAACAGGATGGTATTGCGAGGAATCCTGTTTGAAATTATTCACCGGAGTTTCCTATCAGTATTTTCCCTCATCTTCTTGCTAGAACCATGCAAGAAAAAGTCATTTGATGGGAGTTAGAGACTTTGACTAGGAGAGTTACAGTAAATAAATCAGGAACCCTGCAGCCACCCTTCTGTTTCCGAGGGTTAAGATGAGAGGCAGGTGAGATCACTTACATAGGATCATCTTCCTTCTTATCTTGTAATCCAGCCTCCCATTTTTCTAGATGAGAACTCCATGGCTCAGCCAGGGGAAATTATTTGCAACAAATGGTCAACAGAATAAATTTCGAGATGCTGACATTCCCTTGGGCTCTCTATACCAGTCAATGTCATCTTCCCTGAAGTGGGAGCACCTTCACCCACATTTTGGGCTGAGCTGGACAATTATTCTTAGGGGAGAGTGAATCTGCAGATAAGTATTCTGGAAGAAAATGAAGCCTTTTGTTTTCCTTGTCCAAGGAAATGATAGCCTTATTTTCCTGAATGAGTATAAATGGTTGGGATTATGGTCTGTGGGAATTGCAAGTCCTCAGAACTCCCTCTCCCTACAGCAACCCGGCCTCTAAAGAAAATAGAACAAGTTTAGAATTGAAACCAGCAATCTAGATTTGGAAGGTGCAGAAAGAAGCTTCCCCCAAGCAACCATCCCTGTAGGATCCAGGCTCTACATTTTGACTTATTTTCTCTGGCACACAGTCCAACTATCGGTATTTTCTCACATTACGTCCTGAAGTTCTGATTCCCTGAAAACGGCTTTCACGTCTGCTTCTCGCTTGATTCTCTGAACACAATCCAGGTTGGACTATTTGGGGGCAGAAGCATAATCCTAGAAGAGAAATTGCTATAAAGCAGGGTGGCCAAACTTCTCTGGGCTTGGTGCTCTGTGATTTTATTTGATCATCACAACTCAGTGCCCTAAATATTGTCAGAACAGTTTGAAGCAATGAAGCTGGGATGTCAGGCCAAGTCTGGCAGAGTCTGTGTTGTCTTCAGGGCTAAGGGACAACACATAGTCTGCACTCGACTACCAACTGTTCTGTACAGGTAGCTGCCTAGAAAACCCTGCAGCGAAACTCTTACCACCACCCCCTACCCCCTATTGCGGTCACTAATGAACTCAATGGCACAAAGCATCTGAAGCAACAAGATTGGAAAAGCTGGCAGCTCGAAACCACCCAGGAGTGCCATGGAAGCAACTCCTAACAATTTGTTTTCATAAAGATCAGGTTTGGGCTGAGCCCCAGTGGCGTAGTGGTTGTGCGTGGGACTGCGGCCCACTGGAATGGAGGTTCGATTCCAGCTCCACAGAGCAAAGGCCGGGCCTCCTACTCCCTCCAACTGAGGGCAGTGATGCCCACACCCCCCCCCCAAAAAAAAAAAAAGATCAGGTTCATGAAAACCCTCCGAGACCATTCTAATCTACCACATGAATTGTCATGCACAGGATGGGCTTGAGAGCCACTGGTTGAGGGGAGAGCTGTGTGAAGGAGACCCTAACTGACCTGGGGATTCATGAGAAGCACGCTCATGACTGTTGGCATGCAATGTTTTTTACCAGTTTTGTTAGCTCATAATTCACATATCATACAGTGACTGGTTCCATCATTCAATCATATCAAGGGGAGTTGTACAATCATCACCACATTTGTTCGAGAGTCTTCCCCCCACCCAACCCCTTTACCCCCTCTGTCTCCATGGTTATATTGCCTTTAACCTGAGTCATGTAATCGCAATCAGTTCTAGGCATGGATATTCTTGCTGACCATGAAGAAAACTGCCTCAACCTTCAGACTCTAGGCTGCCATCATGTCCTTCAGGAAGACATTTCCAAGGTCTGGACAATGTCTTCCCTCTTTGTGTTTCAAGATCATACAACTACCTGTATGAGGCTCCTTAGTCTGTTTTATTTCTTGTTTCTTGGTTTGTATGACCTTGTGAGGTCATAAAGCATGTTTGTTTTGTTTATTATGTTATGCCTAGCATGCAGCACTAATCCTGTTATTGCTTTTGCTCTTGACTGCTGTCGAGTTATTTCACACACAAAGCAATGTTGTAAGACAGAGTAATCTTTACCAAAGCAGACAGAGAAATCTTTCTCTAACAGAGCTGTCGGGTGAGAAGAGTACTTAACAGTTGCCCCACCAGGACTCCTGGCCTGATAGCCAAAACGAAAATCAAACCCATTGAAGTTGAGTCACTCCTGACTTATAAGCAATGCTGGAAGCACAACGGTTCTAGTATCAGGCTGCTAACCAAAAGATAGGAGACTTGAACCTACCAGATGCTCCATGAAAGAGAAGTGTGGCCACTTGTTTTAGTAAAAATTAACAACCTGGGAAATCCTACGAGGCAGTAGGATTTCAATTTCTTACCAAACACCTGAAACTCACAGCCATAGAGTTTGTGGCAGTCATGTGTTTATGTTAATTTTGATTGAAATGTAGGGGTGAGGTCTAGCTTGTTAATCTGGAGACAGCCATTGAGCAGTCAATGAGGACTCTGTGTGGGCATGGCTTTCTCCTGAGACTTCTGGGAAATCTCACGATATTTCCCTCATGAAGATGAGAAGCTATCTTCCCCAGTTGTTGGGAGTTAATCTCAGAGATGATTAATCACGGACAAGACAAGCTGCCAGCTTCTGAGAAGCTGGAGGAGCCGGCGGAGAGACCACACGGTTTTGCCCTGATGGAGCCAGACCTCTGAAGCTGGGGCGGCCACATGGAGACCTCTGCCAGCGATGAGTTGCTTCTACTGTTGATGGACCCTGAGCCCTGGAAGCGAGGTGCCATGTGGAGACCCCTGCCAGCACTGGGATTCTGTACTCACTGACCTGTGACTTCGTGAGTCAGAAGGAGACTTTATAGACTGGTATCGGGCATATGGGTTAATATCGGACTTATGACTTTGAACTGGACTGGGCTGGGATGCTTTCTCCATGTCCCATTCCTTTTGTATATAAACCCTTTCCTTATATCGATATGTGTGTCCTTGAATTTGTTCTTCTAGTCTACCCGGACTAACACAGAGTGGATGCAGACTCACAGTGTCCCTCTAGTTCAGGGTAGAACCGCCCCTGTGAAGTTTCTGAGATCGTAAAGCTTTATGGAAGTAAAACACCTCATCTTTCTCCTGAGGAGAAACTAGTGGCTTAGGGCTGCTGATCATGTGGTTATCTGTCCAATGCATGACCCCGAGGGCCATTGGGTTTATTAGATCTGCTCCATTAATCTCTCTCAAATAAGTGTTTACAGCTGAGTCTATCCTGTACGTGAATGGCCTCCTAATCAGCCTCTTAAACAGCTCTTCAAATGCTAGCCCTGTCTCTGCAAGCGCAGAACCAATCAATGAAAAGTAGTCCATCCTCAGCCCATCCTATACCCATTTTCCCCACTGTGGTTTGGACTCCGGTCACAATGGCACAGGTTGCATTCCTTAGATATACTGTATTCCCCCAACACCACAGGGCTTTTGCACATACTGTCCCTTCAAACTTCACTACCTGTTCTTTCTCCAGAACTCTACTCAGTCAATCCCTTCTGACTTCACAGAATGCATTCCTTTCCCGGGTACATATTTTCATGGCACCATATGCCTCTCCCTCTTATGCTTGTGCTTCATTGTCTCTCTCATGCCGCAAAGGCAGTCGTCTTTGGGGCTTGTTTACCCTTGTGTCCCCAGCATCCCAGTGGCCAGCATATAATAGAAAACCAATACATTGTGTATGAACAAAAGGTGGATGTTTAAGTTGAGACATATACAGGGCAAAGAATATCGTAAGCAGGGGGGCAGGGTATGTTGAGAAAATCCCTGATGATAAAGATTATGATGCACTGAAAGCCAGAATAAAGAGCATAAGCAATGAGAGGAGAGTGATGCATGAGGAAGTACGAGAACTAGAAGACGAAGAACCTGTGTGTTAGCCTGGGTTATCTAGAGACACTCATGTATATATATGAGATAGCTTTATGTTAGGAAGTAGCTATATATTAAGCAAACATCCCAGTCCAGTCCAAGTCTATAAGTCTGTAAGTCATAAGTCTGATACTGGTCAATAGTTCTTCAGACTCACGCAGTCACATGCAATGATACAAAAGGTGGGAAGGTCACAAGCTGGTGGGTGCAAAGTCTTGCAGATCCGATGGCAGTGTATGCATCTCCAGGGGTCTGACAGGTCTCTGGTGTGGCTGCAGCTGTTCTTCATGTGGCTCATCAACAAGAAGGTGAAGCAGAGAGAGGGAGGTCAGCCTCCAGAGAGCCATTCATCTCAGTCACCCTCCAATCAAGCGGCAACCTAATTGAGAGGCTACACTCCACCCACAAAAAACCTAATCTATGAAGCCTGTAAAGGGCTGTAAACTTGACAGGAGTAATAGGAAGCCATCAAGGGGTTTTCAGCAGAGTGATAAATCTTCTGTGTTGCACAAGAATGCCTAAGCCCATGTCATTGCCTCACACATGATGAAGCTGTTTGGTTGCGTCAAAGGCTAGCATAATAAGTGGCCTCATGATTGATCTAATTTTCTGAGATAGTCTTGAGGCCTCATTGTGTCTTGCTGTGTTAGAATGACATGTCTAGGGAAACAAAAATCCAGTGACATTCATCTGTGACTCAGAAAGAGCTTTATATCAAAGAAGACATCCCAGCCCAGTTCACTTCAAGTTCATAAGTCTGATGTTAATACAAAAGTCCCTCTTCAGACCCTTTAGCCACACGCTGGTGATGCCGATTGGTGAACTGGGACACAGGAAGATCCCAAGCCAGGGGGTGCCGAGTTGTGTGGATCCAAAGTCAGGGGACACAATGCAGGGCACTGACTGCTGTCGGGGTGGGAGGCAGAGTCCCAGCAAGTAGGAAAGTGAAGTCTCAGAGAGAGAGAGATGCAGAAGCAGCAGTTCCCGGACACACCCTTACTCATACAAAGGCCACACGCTGGAGAGTCTTGAAAATCCTGTGCAGCACTTCTGCTCTGGCTTGTAGGAATGTTATGAGTTGAAATTGGCTCTTAGCAACAAGTTCTCTCTCTCTCTCTCTCTCTCTCTCTCTCTCTCTCTCTCCTTCATGCCCCCTCCCGACCCCAGTTGTCATATGTTTTGATTCTGATTCATGGTGACTTACTATGTGTCAAAGTTGAACTGACCCCGAAAGTTTTCAATTGCTGATTTTCCAGAAGTCCACGCCTGTCTTCCAAAGCACTTCTGGGTGACCTTTAACCTTCAACCATTCCAAAGTCAGTGAGTGCATTCACTGTTTGTACCACCCAAGGACCATTCTGTGCCTTTCATATGCCCTCAATCTAGTTTAGGTAACAACTCTTTTCTGATCAATGCATTTGAAAAAAGAGGTGGAGAGGAACCATTTCCTCATTTACTTCAATTACATAAACTAGGTTTCTTTTCTCCAAAGAAATCTGTTTTGTTTTTTTCATACTTCCTGCATATCTGATATGTTTCAATAACTGAAATGTTTGCCTTTAGTTTGCAAGTCTTGCAAAAC
>PVJH01012185.1:0-65467 GCA_004026705.1 Nesogale talazaci
GAAGGGCCATATTAAGTGACTGACAACATCTCCCCCATTCTTTCACTCATTCTCTTTCCAGGGCCTTTGAGAATGTCAATTTCCTCCAGCCACTGAAGCGGGAAAGACTTTCATTTGCCAACGTCTCCTGCCCTCCCAAGTGAAGTCGCCTCCAAGAGACTCTGACGGAGCTTCCTGTAGGTGAAGGTGGCACTCCTCTTGCTCCCGGGAAAGAGGCCTTGATGCCAGCGATGATGCCCCTCAAGAGGCCCCTCTTCCTGTGGACAAAGCAAAGGAAGTCTTTCATCGGGCAGCAAGGCGAACCCATGGCAGCCCTCTGGTCCGAGCGGAGTTATCCCATGGGGTCGCCAAGCCTGCGATTGCTGCCCCAGATGCCTCCGCTGTGTGTGCGCCGCCCCAGGAACACGGGGCACTTTACACAACAGGTGTGGCAAAGCAGCTGTGGATGTCGGCAGGAAGTTGGAGGGAACTTCCACGGAGTCTCCAGGTGAACCAAATGGCGTCTTCCTCTTCCTTGTTTGCATCCAGAGGGGACCCAACCGGAGGCGCTGGCTTCCTGTTGACTGTGTGAGAGAGTAGGTGATAAGAGGAAACAGTTGTAGCGACTGTGTATTAGCATAATTGCCACAGACACATCACTTGACAAGCTCCGTGCAGGCTTCCCCATAGACCCAGCACACTGTGAGTGGTCCACTTTGCCTGCTTTGGCTTCTGTCTTCTGGAGGGTCCCCTGGGATTCGATTTCTTCATCCTAAAAGTTTGCCCATGGGAGTGGGGGCTGTCTCGGCCAATCAAGGCTGTTTAACAACCCCAGTAGAAGCTGCCTGTAGGTTGACAGGCAAGCCGGTCAAATGCGGCAGTGTAATCTCACAGGTAATTTGGTGTCAAATTTTTAATAATTTCTACGAATGTCTTCATGCCCGCTTTCAAGGGTGGCTTTTCCCTTTGACAAAATGCAAAATAAAACAGGACGATTTTCAAAGATCAACTCTGCCACTAAATTAAAAAAAAAAAGTGGCCCACTCTCGGGGTGCGTCCACGATCGTCAAGGACGGAAAGAGAATTGCGGGTGACAGCATTAACAGCGAGTTGATTTCTATTTGCTCTCAAAGCAGACACTAATTGTTTGTGTCAGTTTACCTTCGTGTTCCCCGACGCCACTCACGTGTTCACCAGGCAGAGGCGGGGTCCCTGCTTCAGCAAGCCCAGGCACGATGGTGGCAGACGGGGGCCTGGAGCTGGAACAAAAGCCTCAGATAAGGAGACCCCGGCAGAGCTCAGATTAATTAGCTCTCCTGTACTACACCGTATTTTAATTAATCTGACAGGGTTCTCAAAAATGGAATTGACTTCCCCCATTCTTCTCCTGTGTACACACTTTCCCTTGTCACCGAGCAGGTCAATTGTACTCATGCTTCTGGTACTGATGTTATTGATCTCATGGCTCAGCGCTGGAGCTGGGGTGCTGGGCCCTGAGGGTGCAGGGACCCCCTTCCCAGCATGACTCCCAGACAGGCCTGGCTCCACCCTGCAGCCAGGACTTGGGAGTCCCCTTGGCTGTGGGGAGCTACCTGACACAAGGAGCTTCCGGGGAAGAAAGGTAGCCCTCACCCCTCTCGACTTCCCTGCCAGATGCAGCTGCCACTAAGTAAATGCCAACTCCAGCCTGGGAATTCCAAGGGCTTGGATTTGAAGTTAAACTTCAGGTCCTTCCTTTCAGGGAGTGCTAGACACAGTGGAGTCAAGGTGTGTGTGTGTGTGTGTGTGTGGAGGGGGGCTGTTCAAACCTCTAACTTCTTGACTGCCACCTCTCCTCTTTGCAGCACTCAAGGATCCTGACTTGTAAATAATGTTGTGATTGCCAGACCCAACTCGTTGTGACCCCAGGGACAGCAGGATGGCACGGACCTGTGCCATTCTCTGCACACTTATTGTTGTCAGTGTGGGCAGCCCCTGTGTCAACCCACCTGGATGCCATTCTTCCTGCTATTTCTGACAACATGTTCAAGGTCAGGAGATGAATGTTCGACATCCTTGCCTCCAGTTAGGATTTGGGCTGTACTTCTTTCAAAACAGATTTGTTGGGGTTTTTTGTTTGTTTGGGGGATTATTTTTTGGCCATGTGTATTCCTGGCAGCACTCTTCATCCACGCAGGCATTTGGGGGCCTCCCTCCTTCTCGGGTCTTCCTGTCTCTGTGTCTGACTTGCACGTGCCCCTGGGGCAATGAAAAGTATCCAGGCTGGGGGCAGGAACACCCCATCCTCAAAGCAGCATCCTTGCTTTCTGCATGTGCGGGAGGCCTCTTGCCACAGGTTTATGAGTGTGATGCACCCTTGAGTCTCTTCACAATGACTCCTACGGACATTGACTGGGGAGCCAAGCGAGATGAGGGCCTGGCCTACTTCCATCTTCCCTCCACCAATCAGGATGTGACCGATCGGCCAGGTTGTCAGGGTGGGGTCTTCTCTATACTGAGTTGTGATCCACTCGGAAGATGGCGACCCTCAATCTTCCTCGGTCAGTGTGTCAAGTCTGCCTCACTGGCAGCCCACAGGCTTGTGCCATCTGCACCGTGTAGGCTGCTAGAATCCTTTCTCCATTCCCAAGGCCACTTTCTTCTTCATAGCTTTGGTGCCATGACACAGAAACAATAGGGTATCAGAGGAGGCCGGCCTCTGATATACTCACAGCAAGGGTTCAACAGGCAGTTGTGCAGCGATAATTATTATTTATTATAACAATGATATACAGATCATAACAGAGAGAGAAAGAAATAATAAGAGTCAGACATACATAACATCAGGGTAACATGCTCACCTCTGCCCTGTATGGCGGTCCCCATGAAGAGGGAGAGGGAGAACGAACATTAATTTTCCCCATTTAAGTAGCCAAACAGGGCACACATAAGTTCTATAGTCACCGGTCAGGAAATGCCGCAAGTGGGGGCTGTCTTAAGGGCTATAATATGATAATGGTTTAGGGATGCCTCAGGACTAAGCGGAGAGGGATGTGATAAAGAAAGACTTCAGGCTCCCAGGGGTAGGTGGACAGGCCTATATTGTTAGGGGTCATTGACAATGACTCTTGAATCCCATCCATAGGCCTTGAGGAAAGCAAGTCATTATCCTAACTTGAGTTATGCAAAGCCCTCAGATAACTGGGAGCCTCAGGGAGATTAGCTATCTTAGCCTCATCACGAGTTATAGGAAGACCACATAAAACTGGGAGCCTCAGTGAGAATGGCTAACTTAACCAGCACACTTAATGTTGGTAATTCGCTTGCTTAATATTTTGGAGTAAGCAATTGTGGAAAAGTTCTTTCTTCATGCCGTAATAGGAAGGAGCGTCCAACAGTTTGTGGGAAACTATTATTTCAAAGTTCTGTTGCTCCACGAGCTTTTGGAAAGCCTTTCATAAATACTAATGATTGGTCACCTATCGTAAAGTAGCACCTGCTGCTCGTTAGAAACCACGAGACGGACCCTGAAGACTTAACACAGTGGGTCTGGGTGGTGTTACTTTGTCCCTGGGGAAAGTTGAGCTTCACACGCAGGACAGCTTGTGCCCGGAGTCTGTGGCCAATGCCTGGTTATGCACTGAGCCCATGGGAAGCAGGACAGAGGGACCATGGTCGATGAGAACCACTTCCACCCTGCGGCCATTCCCCTTGGGCACAGGCTGTGTGCTTCCTGCCCTGCCGCAGGCTCCCACGTCTAAATCACCATCCAGCAGGTGTGCCCTGGGGAGCTGGTGGCTGTTTCCAATTTGGCCTGTGCTGAGATGAAGTGGGCCTCAAGTGAGGGCTTTTGAAAACCAGTCACTCCCAACATGACTACCACAACCTGGCAACCCTCAAGAATCACACGGCCAGTGGGTACCAGCCCGGGAGGCTGGGAGCAGTGTGGCCTCGTTTGGTGCAGCCCTCCGTCTGCCATCCAGCTTCTGCCTTGCTCCCCTTTATAGCCAATTAGGAGTTTGTTTTATTTCACTCATTAGAAGGAGTTTGTGGTCACCATGCCCAGTCAATCATTGGGGTCTCCCTGCAACTGGTGGGGGAGGGTCCATATACATCCCTCAACAGAGCTGAGCCTGCTCGGGGAGCGGGGCCTGAGGGGAGTGGGGTCTTTGATTAAGGATCACGCCTGGGGAACCTTGAGGCTGCTGCCGTGCGTCACAGCTTGCTCTCTGGAAGCAGGAGAGCCTGTCCTGGTCCTCTGCTCCATGCCTCCTGTGTGCCTGTCCTGGTCCCTCTCTCTGTCCCTCTGCTCCTCAGAGCCCTCCAGGACCCCTTTAAGTCAGAAGGAAGACAGCGGGGGAATTGGGGCATGGATGAAGATGACCCTTCATCAGAGCATTCGACCCCAAGGGATCCCATACTGTGCTGCTGCCTAAGGAGGAGACCAAGTCGAAGGGGGGCAGAAGCGGAGTTCAAACATGAACTCAGAATACCTGTCTGCCACCTCAGAGCCACACGCTTCCCACCTGCTCACAGACGCCAGGGCCTGGCAGTGACTTACTCAAAGCCTGCTTCAAGGGCTTTGTCTCAAGCTGAAATATGCGCATGTGGTCCCTTGCCCCATGGACCCAGCTCCACCCTTAATTTTCCCTTTGCCACCTTCTTTCCTCTGTGTTAGGCTCTGGTGATCAGATTGGCTGAAAAGTTCAGTGTCATCTTGTGGAATATGTAGTTACAAAAAAAATCTGAATGGGTATCAGTAAATCCATCTACAATAATGATGAATGAAAATAGGACTAGACTCCCGTGTCTAACTACTTTCTAGTGCAAAATAATAGGTTGGGGACAACAGAGAAAACAAAACTAGACTCAAAAAAGCGGGCATTCACTGGGGTTTAGAAGATGACCTGAACGTGTATGGAAACATAGAGAGTGCATCAGCTAGGGTTTCCTGAATATCCTACATACATTAGTTTGTGTGAGCACGTATAAACAAACCTACAAACACGCACTTACAGTTATGTCCAAAAACAAGTCATTTATCCCCTTTTCAAATATCCACAGGTACAAAATTCACCAAATTTCAAGCCACACAGAGAAATCTTATCAGCAAAATATGAATGCAGTTAGATAACACAAGGATACTTAGAGCCTGGGATCACCTGAGCGTTCAACCACTGGACTGAAACTATACACCAGAGCTCAAAATCATAGAAGCCTGGGCGTGTGGGCCAGAGAGACACTGATGGAACCCCAGGATCCCGGTCTGTAGTGTCCTTCAGACCTGGAACTGAAATCATCCCGGGCCAGAAAAAAATCAGCCACTTACAATGAAAAGGGCAGCATTTCTCAAGGACAAGGGGGTGGCCAGAAGGAAGAATGGAAACTGGAGACATGAGAAAGGGGTTGGGTCAGGGATGACGGTTCATCGAAGGGATGGAGATGACGGAGCAGAAATAAAATGTGTATGGGTCGTTCGATATAGACCCGATCAGTCAGCCTCCATGTCAATCACAATAAAAATGAACTCTGAAGCATTCCGAGTTTCTGGCGAAGAAGGCAAACTTAGGAATCCCCACATATCAACCAGAAATGAGAAAAGTTTGGGAACTCAAATCCACTGCCTGCGACGCGGTTTTGACTCGCAGCAGAGCTCCGCTGCGCTGTTTCCAAGGTCGGGCATCTTTGCGGTGCAGCAAGTCTCCTCTTTCCCCCTCGGAGTGGGCGGCGGCCGGCTTGAGCTGGGCGGACCTCTGGCTCGCAGTGCCACCAGCAAGCCCGCACACACGCCAGAATCCTACACGATAGGAAGCTGTTGCCGTGAGGTGCCCTGAGCCTGCGGCCGCCTATAGCGAGTGACTCGCGCACAGCAGAGCAGAACACAGCCTGGGCCTGCGCCGTTCTCGCCGTCCTTTCTGCGCTTGGTGAGTTCGTGGGTGGAGCTACGTGCAGATCCATCTCCTGAGGCCCTTCCTCTCCTGCTCTGCCGCTCCACTTTCCCAAGCATGATCTTCTTCTCCAGGGACTGGCCCCTCCTGACAACAGGTACAAAGGATGTCAGACAGACTCTCACCACACTTGCCTCTAAGGGGCACTCTGGCCCTACTTGTTCCCAGACAGTCTGGTTTATCTTTTTCGCAGGCCATGATATTTTCAATATTCTTCTCCAACAGCACAATTCCAATGTGTCCAATCATCGTCCAATTTCCCAATGCCTACGAGGCCATGGAGAATTCCCTGGCTTGGGTCAGGCCCCGCTTAGTCCTCCAAGTAACAGCCTTGCTGGTCAATATTCCAAAGAACTCTGTGCAGCAGGCTAGTGGGAAACAAATAGATAAGCATGGATAACTTTTTAAGCATAGCAGCGATGGTCAGTGAGAAGAAGCTAAGGAATTTATAGTTCTTTATTTTTCTTTTGAAAACAAAATAAAACAAAACGTATTCATACACACACCTATTAGGAGCAAGAGGCCAAAAAAGAAGAAAGCCTTGGAATGATATTAAGTGAGATTCATTGTTTCTGGATCTAAGAATGATGCATCGGACTTGTGAGCAGTGAGAATTTTTCCCAAGGAGAAACAGAGACATGGGTGTGATCCTATTACCAAAGCCAATGCACTTTTTTTTCCAGCTTGAAAATGAATGACTTCCCAAGCATCTTCCATCCCCATGTCTTCTCAGGACAGACCAGGGCTTTTAGCCAGGGGAGCCACAAGCTAGTGAAAGAAACATTGAAGGGCTGGAAAGAGAAAACAACAACATTAAAATGCCATCTTTGTTAGTAAAATAACTCTATCAGATAAAGTATGCATTTAAACAGTGCAGCAGGATTTTCCAATTCATGAGTAAGTTGATCAATGACCTTAGCACTTATTTCCCTGGATAAGCCATTTGTGTTTCTACATTGCTCCAGAAAACAAAACAATATGTCTTGCAAACTTTTCATCTGATCATAATAAGAAGCCCAGCACCAGGTTAAAAAAAAAAATGGGACAAAAGAGGTATAATGTCTACACACAGAACTCTAAAGCGAGTTAAATTACAGTAATTTAAACCAAGGAAGATGTAAATAATGGAGCTATGTGCCACGCTTATTAGTTAAATAATGCGAAAGCACAAATGTCTCCACTCATCACAAGTCATCCTGTTGAATCCTGAGTGGAAGTGCGGTATTTCTACAGAATATCTTCTGAGCACTGACTGTTTAACAGATGTTAAAAAACAAAAAGGGAAATGTCCCAAGAACAGCCCTACTCATCTTGAAGAGTATGTGGGGATAATAATTCCATCCAAGCTCAGAGCTCACTCTCATGCTGGATTACGTTTGCAAACAGCTCTGCAAACAGGACAATGGAACTGAATGAAGACTTCAGAAACCAGCCTACAAGGAGGGGGGACCCCAGCCTGCAGATGGAAAAGAGCTGGGCGGAGCTTTCGCAGTACACATACTTCCAGTTAGGCGAGCATCCAGGAACCCTGAACTAACTCTGAGTTAGTACACCCAGTGGCATCACCAGGGAAGGTTCTCTCTGGTCACAGTGAATTTTTTCCGTAAAAGCAGTCTTGCTCAAACCTCGTTTTTAGTGATGGCCGATGGAAGAGAGTAGCGTGCAGCTGTGAAATTTTATTTCCTGCTCAGGAAAAATGCCACGGAAACTGTTTTGATGTTGAACACAGCTTACTAGGACAACGCTATGGGAAAATCTCAAATGTATGAGTGGTTTCCTCATTTCAAAAAAAGTGAAATGTTGATTGATGACAAACCTCATTCTGGATTTCTCAAACAGATGAAAATGCTGACAACATTCATGCCTTGTGCTCAAAAACTGATGACGGACTGTTAAAGAAATAGGGGGAATTATCTGGACTATCTTGGAGCTTGGTTCAGTGAATTTTAACTGAAGATTTGGGAATGAGAAAGGGTTACTGTGAAATTTGTGCCACCGGTTCTGACTGACCATGAAAAGGAGCGTCCACTGAAAACATGCCAGCTTTTCCCCCCAGGGTCATTACTGGTGAGGAGACACGGTGCTGTTCTTACAACCCTGAAGCCCAGTATTAAACAGGCCAGTAGAAGACATCATCACTCTGCTCTTCATACGAAATCAAAGATCAGGTGATGTTCATTTGTTTTTGTTTTTTTGATGTGAGGGGGATAATGCATTTATAATTCATTAGGATTAACAGGAATTCATTTGGATTAATCAAGTTTTCTCTTTAGAGGTTCTGAAAAGATTGCGTGACAGTGTGTGACCAAAAAGGCCTGATTCGTGACTGACAGGGAACTGGTTTTGCCACCACGACAATGCACTTGTTCTCTCAGCCATCATAGGGAGCCAGTGCTTTGCAAAAAGCAGCATGCCTTCCCTGCTCACCTGACCTCCCTCTGTGTGACTTCTTTTTGTTTCCTTGAATGAAGAGGGACATGAAAGGGCAGTGAGTGGAAGACAGAGAAGAGGTGAGAGAAAAAAAAAAAACAAGGGAGATGCTGTCAGCCATCCAAACAGATGAGTTTGAAAAATATATTTCCAAGAATGAAATTGCAGATTGGGCAAATATACTTAAGTGTAATGTAGAGTACTTTGAAGGCAATAATTTTTTTAAATAAATAAAATAAATGCATAGCTTTGAAAAGAAAAATTCCATGTTTATTTTGGGGGACCCCTTGTATATAGATGAAGGCCTACTAATGAGACTAAAATCTGCCCCACTGTGCCTTCAAAGAGGAGCCTCAAAGATTTCTGTGTTGTTTCTTTGGAATAAAGCCATGCACATGTGAACTGAAATCCTTGTAAAAAAACACCTTTGGATTTGCCCTCATCTAAATACAAGAAGAACTATATACAAGAAGAACTCCAGGAAAGTTGCTCTCACAGTTGTTTTCCCTCTGAACTGTGCGCCTGGGAAAGCTTTATCTCCAACCATGATTTCCACACAGGTGGAGCAACCTTGGAGTCCCAAAGAGAGCATTTGCGGTGCTGCTTTTATTTCCCTCACAGTTGCCAGTGTAAGAGTATTTATAAAAGAGAAACATTTCAGCCTCAGAAGTCACCACCAAGTTAAAAGTCACAATAAGAAGAGCGTTCCCCTCTGCCATGACCCCCGTGCTACCTCACAGATCCAGCTAGACCGGACCAGATCATGGTCATAGGTACAGATTAGAGCTCTCGACCCGAATGCAGGACAGATGAAACCCTCAGGAGCAGTCATGACAGCAGTGGCACCATGAGAGCAGGGGAAAGTGGGGGAGAGGGACCTGGGGGAGGAGGGGGAGAAAGGATGGAGCGATTGCAGTGAAGGACATACAACCCCCACCCCACCCCCAGGGGAGGAGACAAACAAAAAAAGGTGGGTGAAGGGAGACAGCAGATGGTATAAAATATGAAAATAAAAATCATTTATAAATTATCAAGAGTTCACAAGAGTGGGGTCGGGGGGGAGAGGAGGAGCTGAACCCAAGGGCTCAAGTAGAAAGAAACTGTTTTGGAAATGATGGTGGCAGCATACATACAAATGTGCTTGATATAGTTGATGTAAGGAACGTTAGAAGAGCTATAGGAGCCTCCCAATAAAATGATTTATAAAGAAGAAGAAGAAGACCTCATTGTCACTTATGAAACTAAAAGGGTGTTTAAAGTGATCCTATCTGACTGCTGGCAAGCTGCCAGGTAGACTAGAGGAACAAATTTATAGACATGCATATGGATATAAGGAAAGGGTTTATACACAAAAGGAATGGAACACTGAGAAAGCATCCCAACCCAGTCCAGTTCAAAGTCATGAGTCTGATATTAGCCCGTATGCCCGATACCAGTCTACAATGTCTCCTTCCGACATTAACCCATATGCCCGATACCAGTCTCCATTGTCTCCTTCCGACTCAGGAAGTCACAGGTCAGTGGGTGGAGTCCTGACTCCAGCAGGGGTCTCCCCATTGTTCCTCGCTTCCAGGGCTCAGGGTCCATCAACAGCATCCAGTGGTGGTAGAAGCAACTCATCACTGGCAGGGCTCCACATGGCCTCTCCAGCTTCAGAGGTCTGGATCCATCAGGGCCAAGCCGTGTGGCTTCTCCGGCTCCTCAGACACTGCCATCTGGTCTTATTTGTGATTCATAGTCTCTGAGAACTAACTCCCAACAACCAGGGAGATAGCTTCTCCTCTTCACCAGGGAAACATGGCAAGATTTTCTAGACATATTAGGAGAAAGCCATGCCCAAACAAAAAGCCATGCCCACACAGAGGCCTCATTGGCTACTCAATGGCTATCTCCAGATTAACAGGCTAGACTCCACCCCTACATTTCAATCATAAAATTAACATAAGCACATGACTGCCACACTGCCCAAACCAAGTTCATGGCCATCGAGTTGATGCACATAAACTGTGTGGGTCAGGGTACCCACCCTTGGGGTTTCCCCAAGTGGACAGTCTGCAGACACACCCTCTTCTTTCTCCTTCTGGGCACTTTGTGGTTTCTACCCATCAGCATTTGTTCAGGAACCAACTTTGAATCCTTGAGCGTCCTAGGAAATACGGACAAGGGTACCCAGCCTAAAGCAGGCCCTGCTTAGCAGGCTGATTCTAAGCTTTGACAAGCCCACGGGAGGATGGTGGCAACACCCACGTGGTGGTCAGTGACATCTCCAGTAGATACCAGCCCTTCCTTTTTTCAGAACACCCTGCTTCAAGGATTCCTTGAGTCTAGAACTATTGCCTGCCGAGCTCCATTACTCATTGCGAGAGGGTGGGACCCAGACTAAGCAGTCTTAAAGGGGGCCTGGAGAGGGAAGATCTTGCACATGAGTCAGAGTATGTGGGGTGGGGATGGGGAAACGAAGACTCTGGAGGGAGCCAGCAGCCAGCCTGGGTCAGTGGAGACTCCTGTGACAAGGTGACAATGCCCCCTTGGCTACCTGGTCCTCCTCTGTGCTCCAGTGTTCAGTCCTGCTCACACCCCCGGCCGCATCCTCTCCTGGAGAAGGCCAGGATGAAGGGAGGCACTTCAAACGGGGACCTGAGAAGGCTCTGCCCCCTCCATGGCGAGGCAGCATACATATTCCACTGTGCGATGTGACTGCACTGCTAATTCAGGAGGAGATGGTATCGAGATTGGAGGCAGGCAATGTATGCATGGAGGGCAGGTGTTGGGAGGAAAGAGCTTTTCCAGCAAAAGGTACCTTTTGCTCCAGGAGCCATGGCTGCCCCTCTTCTCGGGATAACGAAGCAAAGGGGCCCTCAGCTTGTGCGGGGAGCTGTTTTTGTTTCTCTTGTCAACTTCTACAAACCTTTGGAAGACACACTGACCAAGCATCTGCCACTGTCATTCCAGGTGGATTTTGAATCCCACAAGATGCCTACTTAGGATGTTAGAGGAGAATGGAGAGGAAGGACTCTTTTCCGGGAAATAAATCTTCCCGCCCCATCACTTACCCCCAAAGAAATCTAATACTTTTTACCGCACCATAATCTTTACTATCCTAAAGGTAAATTAGGGAAACAATTAATTTTATTAGCAGAATTTACTAGAGTAATACAACCGGGGAACTTCACATAAAGGGTTAGCATTAAATATTAAAATATATTAATACAATACTAGGTTATTAAAGCCTAATACTAAGGAGGCTGCAATGCCAGAAGAAACTGCACAGCTTTAGCACCAATGAATGAGGATACAGAGGACTACTATGACCTTTACAACTCTGAGTGGCAATGACCGGCCACCGGTCAGACAAGAGTCTCCACCAGTCAGCTGTGCAGGAAACAGATGGCATATGCTAAGGGTTCTGCTGAAGAGTTCATTTTCTGGTGTGGGACAGAGTGAGGGAGTCAGGTCAGTGAAGGTTCTAGACACAATGGAAGCCATTGCCAACCTTTGCTTCTAGAGGAATCATAGGGAAGAGACAGTGGTGTCTGAATCATGAGGGGTTAAGTCCTGGGAAAAACACTTCTTGAGATCAAAGTCATTGGATAGGAAGTGATTAGAGCCTAGAACACAGTCTCACCAGGGGGGTGCTGGGAGAATCACTGTCCAGACCACTGTTTCTTTCTATCTCTGGATTTCTGACTGGTGTCTTCTGTTGACCATACCCAATGGGAGCTGGAGACTAGGAGGTAGGCAAGATGGCCTGCGTGGTCTAGCCACAGTAGAGGAGCTGGAGGTAGGGACCTCAAGAGCCAAATGTAATTCCAGTGTGGACTCTTCTTCCATTCCCTGAATACCCTGCTCTCTTCCTGCTGACCCCATCGCTGTTACCAAGGTCACGGCCACATCATTTCCATCACAGTCCGAATATGGTGGAAAGGGAAATACATCAGTGAGCTTCTCTCTGGAGGCTCTGGGAAGTGGGTGTCCTCTGAATGGTGCTCAGGGGATGGGATGGCCTCAAGTTCCCCTAAAACCATGACCCGTCTCACTCCTGGTCTCTGCCCCTCCCTGTCCCCTTCCCACAGGAAGGAGCAGGCAGCAATGAAGTACTCTCTGCAGAGACAGGATTAAACCTTTGTCAGGAAGCTGGCCTGCCACCATGCCTGGGTCCTGGGACCAGTCCATCCATGCCTGCTGGGTCTGTGGGTGCCTCCTCATCTGAAATTACAGACTCATCTGTCAGGCTTCCCAAGCCCCTTTCACTGCACTGTCCTTTTCACATGAATCTTTGAACATACATACATACACACACAGTATATAAGTTTTCTGTGTTTGTAAAACTCAGCACTGCTCAACGGGGACAATGGTGACCCTTCCCCCACTGCAGGAAGACATGTCCACTCCTGGACAATTGCTACTAGCATGCAGTGTATGGAGGCTAGGGACACAGTGAAAGATCCTACCCCACCCAGACATTCCCCATGCAAGCAAATGATCTGACCCCAAACCTCCCTGGAACTCTCTTTGAGAAGCCTGAGCCATGTTGGGGGACCATGTTTTCACTGCAGTTTCTATGAAACCTTTATACATAGAGTGACATCATTTCACAAATTAAAAAACTAGAATTTGTGACCCAGCGAGTCATGTGGGGAGCATAAAGAACCCAGGGCCATGGACCCAGAGACCCGGCAGGACTTGGGGAAGTGCCCCTGTGGGCTTTGAGACAGTAAATCTTTACATGAGCAGGGGTCCTCATCTTTCTTCCACAGAACCACTGGAGGTCTTGAACTGCAGTCCAGGGAATACCATGGTCCACCCGGCTCCTCCGGAGCATAAGTAAGAATGTGGTAAGTTCAGCACTAGGGGTATACCAGTGACGCAGGAAGCCCATAACTTGAACAAACAGAGGAATGGATGTGTGGATGGGAGGATGGATGCGTGGACATATGGATGGATGGATGGATGGATGGATGAATACGCTGCCCAACAGAGAGCTTGGCAGATATGGCTCTATAAACATTAGCTGATCAGTGAGTAATCTTTAAGACAAGTGCTGTACTGTTCTAACAGGGGCAGGACGAAGCTTTCCCTCTTTGTTTGTTTGTGTTGTTGTTTCATATAAGTACATACATTCTTCTTCAAGAAAGCTCCCCGAGGACAAAAAGTCTTGCAAATATTACTTTCCAAGTGCTCCTGTCTTACAAAGTGCTACTGTCGTGAACAATGCACTGCCTGGCTTCTCAAACTTCTTTGAAGCACAAGCATCTGACAGTACCTTTTCCCACGGAAACGCAGTCACGACGTAAAGTGAGATGCATGTCTACTTGGGTTGATGCAGTTGCACTCAGCTTGAATAAGCTCAGTAAAAATGAACCTAGTGCGCTCTCAGCTCACCACATGAAAGGTTTGACACCCAGGAGGAAAAGCCTGTGAATTCAAATAATATTAAATATAGAACTGGCCAGGATAAAAACACAAATATGCTTTTAAAAATGCAATTTTAAAATACGTATTTAAACTTTATCATCTATCTATTTACCTACCTACTTATCTATTTACCTACTCAACAAGCCTATCTATCTACCTAACAAACCTGTCTATCAAAAAGATGTTTAATGATGGAGCAAATATTGCAAATGACATTCTGAATATATTTGGGTTTTACTCCTCAAATCCAGAATCCCACCCAACGAAGGTGGTGCTGCTCAGAAATTGTATTTTATAAGCAGAATATCACAGTTTTTAATACATTTGTCCATAGTACCCAGAACTGATAATGTATGTTTTCATGCTGCCAACCAGCGTTTACAGCAGATGCGAAAGACTGTATTTAAATTAGAAATGCTAAAATTAATATTTATTGACTTGGTGTTTCATTATCATTAGAAATTAGTTTGTTCTTGGGTAAACAGTTTATAGCAAGATATAAATATGTTCTATTGACCTATTAACTGGCCCAATATATTACAGAGTTATTGGCAGCCACAGTAAAATTTACTAACCGCTATTAAACCTTTTAACATACTTGATGTGCCTCTGTGTCTGTAAGACCCAAGAACTGGGTGGCTTCCTTTCTTCCCTCCTTTTAGGATAATCTGCTGCTGATATTAAATTCTTCCAGGATTTTAATATATTATCTGAGTTTATGGGTCATAAAATAAACCTAGAGCTTACAGAAATTTACATGACAATATCATTATTTTTTTATAAAAAAGGGGGCATGTAAATTTTAGTACAGTAAGAATGATATATAAACCTCAGCAACACATAAAAGAAAGTTCCCCAAACTGCATTAAAAGGAGTGGTTAAGGCCTCATTTCAGCACACAAAACCAACAGACTGGCAAGTGGCCAGGAAGCGTGGAGGTCTCTGGGGGAGGTTGGCCTTGGACAAAGTCCCTCCAGGAGGAAGCCAGCTGGAGGCCAGCAGGCCCAGTCCAGAGTATGGATGAGTCCAGCCCCAGCCCCAGGCTTCTCTTTTCCACAGCTGATCCCTGCTTGGGTGGGGGTGGGGAGTGGGCAAGCTGCCTTAGCGTCACACAGAGCATGGAACTGAGGTGTCACAGGTTGAATGAGGCAATCATTGCCAAAGTCGTGTTGAGGTCCTAACCCCTGTGAACGTGACATTTTTGAAGGACATCGGGTCTTCCTTTGCAGATATTAGGAGTCAATGACATCATGAATCGATGGCATCAGATAAGTCTAATCTGGTAAGGCTGAGGAGGGGCCAGGGACACAGACAGAAGCAGAGCCACACAGGTGGGAATATGGAGTGTCTGTGAAGACACAGCTACAAGCAGACTAGCCGTGGAGGGCCATTGTCAGCAGAACCCAGGAGAGAGCAGGTGGCCTTCAGAAGCCCCAGGGGGACTGGCATAGCTGGGTCCTGCAAGTAAAAAAGTGGGGCTGTAGCTGTAGCACAGTTGTTGAGATTGAGTGCTATGTGGTATTTTGTTACAGCACACACTGGCACACCTACAGACAGACACACAGATGGGTTGAGCAATGAATGAGTGTGCGCACACTTTGTAATTGGCTTTGTAACTGGCACCATGAGAACACATGACACTGTGCAGCGTTCTCCCCGCCTCACCCCAACCCACAGCAGAAGACTCAGCAGGGCCAATGGGCAGAGGTGTGCCGGGAACAGCGGCAGATGGAGGCCCTCCATGGCCAAGAAGGTCCTAGGGTGAAGGGTGGCATGTCAGGGATGGCCTTCCCTCTCCCAGCTCTGGAGACTCCAGGAGGCATCTGAACTGAGCCTCTCATGGATCCGGCTTCTTGGGGTACCCAAGACAGATTTCTGGAGCTGGGGAAGGTGGCTTCTGGCTATAACCCTATGGCCTCCATGCTCTGGTCTTTGCCCTCCTTATCAATCATCTTGGTCAAGATTATCTCTCTGATATGTTTAATACAAAACTGTGACTTTGATTGAGGTCATTGTGGCAGTCATATGCTTATGTTAATTGTATGATTGAAATGTAGGGGTAGAGTCTAGCCTGTTAATCTGGAGATAGCCATTGAGTAGCCAATGAGGCCTCTATGTGGGCATGGATTTCTCCTGAGACTTCTGGGAAATCTCGCGATATTTCCCTTGTGAAGATGAGAAGCTCTCTTCCTCAGTTGTTGGGAGTTAGTCTCAGAGATGATTAATCATGGAAAAGACAAGATGCAGCCTCCGAGAAGTTGGAGGAGCCAGCGGAGAGACCACTCGGCTTTGCCCTGATGGAGCCAGACCTCTGAAGCTGGAACAGCATGCTGTTGATGGACCCTGAGCCCTGGAAGCGAGGAGCCATGGGGAGACCCCTGCCAGCGCCAGAATTCTGCACCCACTGACCTGTGACTTTGTGAGTTGGAAGGAGACTGTGTAGACTGATTTGGGCATATGGGTTAATATTGGACTTATGACTTCATACTGGACTGGATTGGGATGCCTTCTTAGCGTCACATTCCTTTTGTATATAAACTCTTTCCTTATATCTATATGCGTGTCTCTGAAATTTGTTCCTCTAGTCTACCCGGACTGACACAGTCATGAACATTTTCAAACATCTCTGACCGTTGCCCCCCACTTTGATTACCAAACTTGGCTCCAGAAAACATATTTCAGTTGTGAGTGTGTGTGTGTGTGATTATCCTACCTCTCTGCCCGCCCTCCCCCCCACCACAAACAGAATCAGTCTGCTTAGTACTCATGTTGGGGTTTTGAAAAACTAAGAATCCCACAGGTGAAACCAGAGAAGAGCTTGTCCTTGTCAGCCAGAGATCAAGGGTGATGATGTCTTCCACCTCCAGGGACCGTTGACGTTGCCTTGCAGCTACGAGGCGCCATGCAGGTATGAACTCATCGCTAGGAGAGGAGCCCCTCCACCTTTCTGCCGACACCAGTTGAGCTGATGGCAGATCGCCGCTGACTTCAAGATTGGATTTAGAACTCCAGTTAGGAATGGCTCCAATGAGAGCTACTCTGTGGCCAACCAAACACACACACTAAAGAGAACCCCTGCAGGGAGCCCTTTCCAGTCCCTCCCCGCCAGATGTTTTCTACGATTGGAGGAATCGTAAGAAGTTGAGCTGACCAGGGCATGGCGACAAGGTTGGGTGTGAGGGAGACTAATACAGGACTTGTGCCAGAACCGGGATTCAGTGTCACCACCACCATTACCCAGAGAAGAGGACCAGAGAACTTGAGGTAACCAGAGGAGAGAGGAAGAGTTGAGTGGATAGCTCGGCTTTGAGGGCAGCTGGGAGCTCCTGTCCACTGGCACAGAGCCTCTGTTTGAAAATGAGCCCCCTCCCAATGCCCTCTGGTCTTCTGTCAGAAAATTAGCCAGGTGAACTGTGATTCCAGCCTGGGCGCAGTATGGAGGAGGGTGAAGGAAGGACCTGGGCTAACAAAAGACCTTGAACCTACACAGTCACCCAAGTTATTTCCTTCTGCCCAACTGCTGGGCCTGGTGTCCCCCTGCTCAGAGACAAAAAGAGAAGTCCCAGAGAACCCTGACAAGAAAGAAAGGGCTTCTCCCCTGTGCTGGCTGACAAAGGTGCATGTGGATTCTGCAAGTGACCACCAGATTCCTCACTGAGCTCCAAGGTGGCAAGCTCACGACACAGTTGCTTCCATGCCCTTTCTCTGCAGACAAAGAGCCCTGGTGGCCCACTGAGTTCAGCTTCTAAGTGTTAACAGAGAGGTTGGCAGTGCCACCAGCCACTCCAGTCTGGAGTGGAGAAACAAGGCTGCCTGCAATACTGGCAGCCTTGGAAGCCCTGTGGGGAATGTCCACTCTACCATGACAGCAAGGCACCCACAACAGAGCTCTCCTTCACTCAGGAATTCAAGGGGAAGGCCTGGGGATTTTCTCCCATACAGACGGCAGTCTCGAGGATGCACTGCAGCTGTGGGGTCTGCACCGTCCTTGAGGGTCCTTTGAGTCCAATTCCACTTAACGATAGGAGGATGATGTTGTTCGGAAAAAGGACAAATTCTTTAAGAGAGCACTGAACTACATGTGATTGGTTTCAGTAGCCGTGGTCATAATAGATAGACCCATCTTAGGGTTGCCACACTGGCAAGAGAGCACTGAAACTTCTCTCAATAAAGCTTGGGTGTACAACTTCCCTTAGGGTCTCTGGATCCTAGAAGAGACTGGACCTTGAGAACAGGCCATCCAACCCCATCTCATCCATGCTTTCTGAGGAGACATCTCCTCCCTGGCCTCTGCATGGGTTTGCCTACGAGGTCAAGCAGGCATTTCAAGCTTTGGACAAGATGACTGCTCATTGTACCATTGACTGAAAAGCAAAGAGGATGGAGTCCGCGATTGAGAATGAAATCAAAACGGCATGGTATTATCCCCAGCTCCTTCTACGGCCAGTTGTCCTGCAGCCGCCCTCAACTTGCTGAGTTGCCAGGACTGCACTTTCTTGGGCCCCTGTTGTTGGAGCTGGTACTGACGCACAGGGACACTGTATGCAACAGAACTGAGCGTTGCCCCGTCCTGCCCCATCTTCACAATCATGCTTCTGTTTGAGCCCCTTGCTGCAGGCCCTGGGCCAAGCCAATCCATCCCATGGAGGTCTTCCTCTTCTTCACTGCCCCTCTACCTTACCGAGCAGGAGGATTTGTGTTTGATGGTTCTCTAGGACTTGGTCTCTCTTGAAAAGTCTGTGAGATCAAGTCACACCCCCTCTGCCGCTAAGAAGTGTTAGGGTTGTCCTTCTCCCAAGACAGGTCTGTTTGTTCTGCTGGCTGTCCTGGGACTCCTAAGAACTTCCACCAGTCCCACAATCCGCCCAGACGGGTTCTTCCTACATCTTCCCAATTCAAAGCCCAAATTTCACATGCATATGAGGTCATTGAAAAGACCATGGCTTGGGTCAGTCAGGCCACTAGTTTGCACCAATGCACTCACGACTTTGCCATTCAGAAAGAAATTGTGCTTCTTTCTTTAAATTACAGCAAGAAGCAGCAGAACGTCAAGCTGTATCCCAGAAGCATTATCCAGACAGCCTCCAGCCCAGACAACTCTCACCTGAATCTATCATCATTAAATTGAGCAGCGTAAAAAGATAACTGGTTCCTCATGTCTATTCTACTTACTTTCCCTGAAGTTTAGAACCGACACAAAGCAACATTCCTATAGCCAGAAATCGCTAGATTTCTACAGACTGCGGGAGATCGGGAAGCAGGCACATTCATAAAAGTTGGGTTTGAATTCTCCTCTAGTCTTAGATCCCCAGTCAGTCCTTTCTGCTCTCAAGGACACCAAAGGAACCCAGAGACAAGCATTCTGCCTAGAGCAGGGTGAGGTCTAAGCAGCCCAGGGTCAACGCCTGAATGGGTGGAGACTTGACGAACATTGGCCAAGTTCAATCAATCTGAAAACTGTAGGAGAAAACATCACTGCTCTTTGTCGATTTTGAGGGTGGCTCTTCTTGATTCCCCAAGTCAAGGCACGGAAGGAGCAGTCCAAGGAGTCCCTCCACACAAGGTCCTGGCTGGCATCCCTGTAATCCATGGTTTGTAGGGAATGAAAGTGGCTTTGGTCTCCTTTTGTAGGCACACCCGGTTACCAGCGCGACACTGTGGTTTCAACGCTCGGCTTTGAAAGAGTAAACTCACAAAAGCTGCCGTCGAGTTCAGAACAAACACAGGGGGTATGTTTAGTTATTTGTTTTTGTAGTAAAATAAAATATTTATCATCCACAGGCACCTACTGTGAACAGAGGGGGAGGCCACTGTGTTTTATCTCGCTGGTGTCATGTTTGACTTCCATTAGGGATGGATTAGAGACCTGTGGGTTTTCATGCATTCAGAAAGTCCACTTTGAACATTGATTTCAAAGCCTACAGGGGGTGTGAGGCTTGTAAGAACACGGCTTTGGAGGAAGGGACCTGTTGCATCTGTGAGCACCTTGTGTTTGATAAGGCAGAATGGAGGTGCTCCACTCGAGAGAGGCCAGGCTGCTTTTCCCTTAATAAGATGACTTTAAAGGGAATCTTTCCATTGTTTCCTTCGCCCGTTCCTCTAGGTGTACACAATTAATTCAGTCTTGGAGCGCTGAGAAAACAACCATTGTATCAGCCTTCTTGGCCTCGCCAATTCATCACAGGGAATTCAAAAGTATTCTGAATCACCGGGGGGTGGGGGGGGAGGGCTGGGGGCTCAGTGTGTTCCTGACTTGCTGGGTGATAGACCACCCTGCTCCTCCCACATGCATACCCACATATTACATTCATGAACCTGCAAGTCAAGGCAACCAGAATGAAAAGCATGTGGGCAAGCTCCACCTGGCATCCGGTCATACCTAGATGCAATTCTGAGCATCATACCTGAACCTCTTCCACTCCTGGGTGGTGATCCCAGATACCTCCACCTCTGAGTTGACGGGAAAAGGACATGTGCCATTGTTTCCTAGAGAAGGAAAAAGTGGGAAGAATCCCAAGAATGTGAGCATCACTCCGGTGAAGGGAAGATGAGCTCATCCTCTGCTGTCAGAGAGGACAAAAACAAGATCCACTGGGAGAGGATTTGGGAGAGCTGGTGTGGGGTCATCGGGAGGTAGGGTCCTATCAACTCCCTGGAGAAGTTGGGAATGACTTAGTGTTGTAAATGGCTGGCCAAGACGGGAAATCTTTTACAGGAAGATGAGGAAGACAGGTGGATTGATGAACAGCTGAGGATGAACATGAGGCCAGAAGATTCCCCAGGCCAACAGCTGAGAAGTCATCCCTAATGTAATTGTCCTTACAATAAATAGAAATGTACAAACTGGAATATATGCAAAGGACAAAGACTCTTGTACTTTCCCACTCAGCCTTCCGAAAAGACCAAAGGATGCCCAGCCCTTGTCTCCACCAGCACTGCAGGGCACAGCTAGATCCTTCCTCCCTGAGTCCCTGTAGACCTTGTGTTTCCCAATTCCTCTCTTGGAGTCTTCAGTACCCTCCTTCTGGACTCCAAACCCCACAGAGCATGGCAGATGTGGGTATTTATAAGCAACATGAACCACTGGATACAGGAATATGAGTGGAATTAAAACTATTTCCCACAATTTCTTTTTAAGGATCAGCTCATGGGAATCTGGAAGCCTCTCATTCGGTCAGGGATCAGCTCTGTGAGCAATGGTGGCCAAGCCAATCAGCTCTTCTCGGTCTCTCTGTCAGCGGTCATTGCAGATTTAATCTAATGTTAGGAATGACAACTCCCAGGGATTTTAAGGCGCAGCGACTCCTTCCCTTGGTTTCACTGCTCCCTGGTGGGTTCAGTGGGCTGCGTTCAGTCATGGAAACTGTATGTATTTGTTGGGGAGCCCTCAAACCCTTCATAGTGACTCAACCGTGAGTTAGAAGTAGATCCCACTCTTCTCCTCTAAGTTTTGGGGGAACTTGGATCTCTCCCACTCCACCTGCGTGCAGGCTGAGGGATTTTTACTCTTGTGTGTCCTAAACCACCAGTTCAGGAGCAAAACCGACTTGGGCTATGAATTTGGACAGCAGCTGGAAAGAGTTACCTCATGGTCAAGCCCCCTCCCGGCTCATGGACTTCCCAAGGGAGCCTGGATCCTGCCCACAGACCAGATGATGACTCTGAGTGCTGCCCATCAGTCCCTGAATGCTTTCCCACGTGCATCTGCCGCGGCTTGTGTCAGATGGTCCTGAGCTGCCCACGCCCCACACCAGGCTGCTGCTTGTCTTGTAGCATCCTTCAGGCATCCTCTGTGCCTCTTATTCTTCCTCTGGGCATTTGAGGGGCTCTGAGGGAGGACAAGCAAGGGAGAGATGAGAGTTCGTGGCAACACAGTGCCAGGATTTGTGGCTTTGGCCCCTTGCCTCCACCAAGGCGGTGCTGATCGAGTTATGGATCTTCTTAAAAGTGAGTCATCAGGCCGCCCCACCATTCTTCATGAAGTTCCTGGAATCACCCTTCTCTAGCGTGGGCAGATCACCTCGTAGCCAGGCCTGGCTCAGGGCTGGCCCCAGGACACCCTCAGCAGCAGACCCCCATACCCTCTGTCCGCAGGAACCATTTGTGGTTCTCAGCCAAAGTGCCTCTAGCCGATGATGGGCGCAAGAAGGACATCCCTGAATGGGGCCCATGGGTCATTATACCACTGGACCACTGCCCAGCCTTGAAGGAAGCTGGACACCAAAGCCTGCCCCTGTGGCCCAAGGGCATCTCAGGCAACGTGAGTTCTCGGACTGGCTGGAACAGCTGTGGTGAGCTGGGCTCTTTGCTCCTGGCACTTGCCTCCTTGGACCCGCTTCTAAAAGAGTGAGTGTTTGGAAGTCTCGGCCCTTTGGGGGAAGAAAGAAGGTCCACCTCTTGGATGTCCTTTCTTCCGTTTGCTTTTGTTGTTTGTTTTTGTTTGTTTGTTTTTGGAACATCCTACTGTGCTTTGATTGGAAGTTTGCAAAGCAAATTCATTTTTCGTTCAACAAATGCAACGTCTCTCTTTTCTCCAGACCGACTGCCATGGCCAATGTCACAGCACACGTCACTCTTCTCCCTGGATCCCCTGCTTCCAGTCCCCCACTTTGACTGAGTCTTCCAGTTTCTCCAGCTTTGATTTAAGGAAAACACTGCCCTTTGGCCTCTTGTCCTGGATTGTCCCCAGGATTTCCCTCCCTGACATCCTCATTCCCATTCCAGCCTGTTGTTTGACTGGCCCTCATTCACAGAGGAGGCCTTGGTCCTGGCACTAGGAACCCTGTTTGCTGTTAATTAGACCACAAGACCGGCATTCCTTCTGATGGCTTTGAATGTGTCTAGGCATCTCTCTGCTCTCTGCAGGGGCTGCTGCTGCTGAGAAGTTCGTTCTTGGTCCCCCAGAGCTGAGTAGGAGTAATTCTCTCCACTTCTCACTGTTTTTCCCATCTTTTGCTGCCTATTTCTTGCTCTCCCTTCCAGAGCCCCCTCCCCCCACCCTCAATGTGCAGAGCTGTGACAGAAGGCCTCTCAGGTAGGCTTTGCTGGGCCCTGGCAGCAGAAGGCCTCCAGTCATGAAGATATCTAAGCTATTTGTTTTGCCTATTTGAGTGTTTCTCGCTCACGGAGTAAATCGAAAAAAACTTGAACTTTGCTAACCTCCCTATTAAGACACAAACAACACACAAATGATCCCTAGGACAGAAGAGAGATGCCCATCATGTGTCCAAGATGGTACGTCTTTCTGAAAGTGCCCTGCCTCCTCTCACTCCCCCCCAAGTCAACCGACCATTAGGTAGACAGCCTACAGCTTAACCTGCCTGCTGACAGTGTTCCAGAACCATCCATGGTCTGGCTCACATGCTTTGTGGAGTTGGGGTGCCTCAAAGGAGTTTCTATTTCTGTTTTTCCTTATCTTCATATCAAGGAAACCATGTATTTGTTCTCACCATAATTTTTTTAGAACGTGTTGAAAGGCAATTAGGTATCTTCCCCCCCCCCCTTTTTTTTAAACCTGAGGGAAGCAGGCAAGGAGATATCTTGAACATTGTCCTTTCTGTTAGATACAATGGCTATGTCACTACAAAATTAATTTCAGGGCTGAGCCCCGGTGGTGTAGTGGTTGTGCGCGGGGCTGCGGCCCACTGGGATGGAGGTTCAATTCCAGCAGTGGGGCTGGGCCTCCTACTCCGACCACCGGAGAGCAGTGATGCCCCCCCCAAAAAATTAATTTCATTAGCCAAGCTCAGAAACTTCTGGAAACTGCCAGGGAGGTTTCCCTGGCAACCTCCTTTGCGCCATTGCACAAAAGTACAGTGACAGTCCTTTTATCTCCTGACCTGGTCATAGCAGGGGGCAGAACACACATCTTTACTGATGTCCTGTGACAAGAAAAGCATTTTCCCATCCTTGTGCCTCTGAAAAGTCCAGCCAAGTGTCTGAAGTTCTCCCGCCATAAGCAAAGTGCTTCAGAGCTGCGTCTCCTGAAATCTTATGTCTCCACCAAAAGCCCACCATACGTCCAGTGCCTCCACAGCCCAGCTTCTGGCAGCAATATTACAACCTCCTCCTGACTTGCCCTCTCCTTGGTGCGCTGAGGACCCTGAACCAGAAGACTCTCTAACAAAATGCCCCATCCAGTGGCCTAGCTGGACTGAGATCAATGACGTCACCTGGCTCTCCTCAGGAGAAAGACGAGTCTTCCCACTCCCCTAAGCAATTACAGACTCAGAAACTCCATGGACAGTTCTCCCTGTCTTACAGGGACAGTGTGACTCAACGTCTACCTGACAGCACTGAGGTGAGGTGTGTGTGTGTGTGTGTACTTGGAGTATGGCCAGAATACTCCTTAGCAGCGGCCTTTGTCTCACTTCCTTTTGCATGCCATCAGGAGGGACATCCTGGAGAAAGAAGCCATGCTTGCTGAGGTACAGACTCAACCGAAGAGAAGAAGTCCCTCAGGAAGTGGATGGACACCGTGACTGTAAAGCCAGGGGTCCAGACAGAGCAAGGACCGTGGAGACGGTGCCAGATTGGCATCCTGTGGCATAAGCCTGCTGGCTTTATTGAGGCAAAGGCAAATAGTGTCATAGGATATAAAACACAAATGCGCATGGATTTTTATGACAAAACGAAAGGCGTTCATTCAAAAGATGGTTATCGAGCCCCTGCCATTGGCCAGCATTGCTCCAGGCTCTTTTCAAGAAGACATTTTATAAAGTGTACATTCCTCTGAAAATTGGTCAACACTCAGCCATTTCAGGAGGTAGCATATGATCGAGAAATGATGGCACTGCAGGAAGACATCCAAGTTTTTGCTTGGCACAAAACGAGGCTCCAGGAGCCGATGGAATACCAACTGAAATGTTTTCACAAATGGAAACAACACTGGAAGTGTCTACTCCACTCTGCCAAACTCTGAAGGCAGCAACCTGGCCAACCGACTGGAAGAGCTTGTGAACATTGCAGAGCACGGTGCTCCAACAGCATGAAGAAACCAGCCAGTAGTACCATTAATATCGCATGGAATTAAAATATACTGAAGATCATTTTTAAATGGCTGCACCAGTGCATTGACAGGGGCTTGCCAGGAATTGGAGCCAGATGGAGAAGAGGACATGGAGCAGACAGCATCATTGGTGCTGTCAGCTGGATCTTGGCTGAAAGCAGAAAAGAGCAGAAAGATGTTTGCTTGCGCTATATTGACTAGGCAAAAGGGTTTGACTGTGTGGGTCATAGCCACTTGAGAGGAACATTGAGAAGAATGGGGGTTCCAGAACACTTAGTTCTGCTGAAGCAAGGTCTCTATACAGACCAAAAAGAAGCCAGTGGAAGGGAAGGGAGTAGCTAATGGTTTAAGATCAGGAAAGGTGGGAATGAGGGTTGCAGCCCTGGGCTGTATTTATGCAATCTGTGTGTTCAGCAAATCATGCCAGAACATGGACTCTATGAACCAGAACCCAAGCTCAGCATCAGGATTTGGAGAAATCCAAAAAGTCCTGGGATCTGCTGATGAAACAGCCCTCCTGACTGGAAGCACAAAGAGCAGCGACTCCAATAAAAATCAAGACTTAATGTAAGGTAGGCAAACAGCCTCATACAACCAGGCAAACAGCATCAAATGCATGAAAGGGAGAACAGATTACAGTTGCCAAGCATCTCATTTGACTTGGGTCCACAAAAATGCTCAGGGACTCTGAAGTCAAGAAGTAACGATGGTAGCTTGCACTGGGTCAATCTGCTATTCCAAATGTTAGGAGCAAAGATGTCATTTTGAGAACTGAAGTGCCCCTGACCCACCCAGGGGTTCTTCCAGTCACCTCATAAGCATGGGGAATCTGGGCCATAAGGAGGAAGCCTGGCCTTTGAGCGGGAGCCTTGGCCATGGACACTGAACATACCAGAAGAGCTTAGAGAATTTTCTTGGAGGAAGGGCACCCTGAACGCTTATTGGAAATGAGGATTGGGAGACTTTAGATCAAGTATTTTGTACATGTTTTCAGGAGAGACCGGTCCCTGGAGACAGGCAGCCTGCTAGGTGAAGTAGAGGGGCAGTGGGAGAGAGGAAGGTCCTGAGGGGACGGAGGGACACAGCAGCTACAACGGGCTCTGCCATAGCGAGGCGTGTGAGGCTGCAGCTGGACCAGGCAGTATGTTCTTGTGCGTGGAGTCGCCTGGACTGGGACTGACTGTGTGGTAGGACAATCACTCGGCCCTCAAGTGAACCTGTGCCTCAGGTACCTGAGACACACAGATGCTTGAGGGAGGCAGCATCGCCTGTGTTTGAGATCCTCAGAAGGTCAAGGTGACACACACTGTAATGCTCCCACATGACGGGCATAGCACCTGACTGAAAACTTGGTAGCATGGTGCACCTATAATTCCTTCATGATCCCAAAGGCCAGAGTCTGTATTCGGAGTCCTTGGGGTGGAATCCAGGAGTTAGCATCAATCCCATCCTGCCTCTTCCAGATCCTGGTGACCCTTCCAAACAAGCCCTGTGATTCTCGGAGCGCCTGACCTCAGCCCCTCTGTCTGTCTGCCCCTCACCTTCCCCCTGGGTCTTTATAAGAACCTCTCTGCTTAGAAGGACAGGAGACCTCGTGGTGTCATGGCTACCAGTTGGGCAGTGTGCGATCCACGTGCCGAGCAGTTCGAAAGCAGCAGCAGGAAGAACCACTGGGTTTTCGACTCCCGCCAGCAGTTTCAGTCTCGGGAACTGTGTGGCTTTGAATCGGCTTTGGCTCTGTGGCCCCACGTCCTCGTCGTCTGAGGAGTTAGGACGGTGCTACGTCTAGGGCAGGGGCGCTCAGTACATCGACCGTCATCTACGAGTAGATCACAAGTGTAGGGGGGGAAGATCGCACAGCATTACAAAAATAGACACAAGCCTATCAGCAATCCCGTCACTTAACTGATATGTAACACAGCCAATCAGATGCCATCTTGGTGTCAAACGCTGTGCAAGCAACTAGGTACGCTAAGTGCAGCGAAACCGGTAAGTTAAGCTGTCGCCAATTTCTAGACCTTGATTTTTTTTCCTCTTAAACATAAGAAAGGAGTTAAAATGAGTAGGCTGGGTCAAGTAAGGAGAAAAAAAATGTGTCACTTTCATATGGAGATTTTGACACTGCAAGTCGACATTCAGCTGAAGTCCAGAGCCCATGAACAGTTCTGGAACTTACTCACAGAGGGAAAGCACCCAAGCAGGAGAATATGTGCGACCTCCTTGACTGCATTATTCGGCTCTACTCATATGTGAGTCAGCCTTTTCCCACATAAAGGTCATGAAGTCCAAGCACTGTCACACCATGACTGATGATCACTTGGGAGTGTGCTTGAGGCTGGCTGTCAGCAGCTACTGTCGGGACTATGCATCTCTGGCTCATCCCATTCAGTGCAAGTCATCAGAGTCAACTCAGGTAATGACCAAAAAATGCACATAGTTAATCGTGCTGTGTTGTGCAATATAGATTCATGGTGGTTATGCAAGGTACATAAGCATATATTGTATATGTAAAGAATTCTCAATGCATTTATGAATAAATGTAATGCACATATAAAACAAATACATGTTCTGCATTTTTGTAGTTGTTAGATCATTTTGACGTGATCATTTTATAAGTAGGTAGCATGCTGAAAAAGTATGAGCACCCCTGGTGCAAGGCAATCACTTCAAAGATCCTTCACTTTACTGCAAAGACTCCTTTTCCAAATAAAGCCACCTTTCCTGGGCCCAAATAGACACATCTTGTGGAGGTCATTACTCAATCTAGTCCCGATCCATTTGCTTCCTGAGACCCTTTGCTGAGACTTGAATGAATCAAGTCCACTTGCTATTGGAGACTTGGCTTTCTCCCTTCACCTCCCCCGAGAGTCTTCCAGGGCAGATGGTGCTTCCTGAGCTGCTCTGGGGAACACCTCTCCACTGTCACCCTCCAAAGACAGTAAGGAGTGGGGCACATGCCAGGACTCAGAGGCTGGAAGGCAGTGCCCCTCTCTGACCTGCTCCCTGACAGCAGGAGAGATTCCATTTAAAAGCTCAGAACCTTTGAATGACGGGGAAGGTGGCCCTGAGTTTATTCATAAACCTTTATGGCTAAGACAGATTTACATGAAATCATTAGAGTTATAAAAAAATATATATTCAGCATTATGCTTGGCATACTCAAGTTATCATTCATTTCCTATTCGCCTTCCATTCTCCAGAGTCATCAATCATGGTGACATTCCACCCAAGCCATGATTTACCTGTCAAGTCACCAGGGTGGGTGCTGCTGGGGGGCCGAGGAGCCACCGTCCTCCCTGAGAGGAGAAAGTCCTGAGTGAAGCCTCATCTCCCCCTGGCCCTGTGAGATCCCAGGGGCACCACCTGGGCCACCAAAGTCCCTTGTGGGTCCACTCATCATTGCCCTGCTCCTGCCAAGCTCCCTTCTGCTCACACTCCTGGGGGGCGGGGGGCGCGAAAGGGGTGGTGTTGCACAAGGGACCAACAGAACCCAGGGTACCATGGAGAGCACTAAAGCATTCTCGGGGCAGTTGGGGTGGTGTGGACATGCTGTGGCATGATAGTGGTTCACTGTGGTCAATGGCAACATTTGATTTTAAAGACACAGGATGCTGTCCATCCATGTGGAGTGTGGCAGGGGACAGTGGTAGGCATACCAAGTTGCTGGGCTAGGTGATGTCTGGGTTGTCATAGGGACCAGAGTTGTGTTAGTGGTCGAACAGAATCAGTGCTTCGGACACAGGCCATTGTCCCTAGCCTGGTGGGTTTTCTTCCAATGCTCTCTCCTCACAGATTAATTCGGTTCATAAGAAGCAGGAGGCAGCTCCACGGTGGTGATCTGCTTAGAAATCAAGTGATTTTATAGGCAAAGAAAATAGGGGCTGCAGCTCCTGATGAAGACCGCACCATTAGTACAATTATTTTTAATTAAGAATTTTTATTAGACCTCATCAACGGAAGTAATGGATACGCCATGGAATAGATCTTTTATCCTGATGGGAGAGGGCCCCTGTCAGGACAGAGCGTGCACATTTGCTACATTAACAAGACCTCAAGGCCACCATCCAGAAGGGTCTACGGGACAAAACCCTTTTGTCTTGCTCTTCGTGTGTACCCGCTTCCAGCTCCAGACCCGAGGGGCAGAGAGGTGAGTGTGGGACCTGCATATCAGAGAGAGAGCCCTGGTGGGGTGGGCCACCACAGCCAGGCCAGCAGCTTGAATTCCCAACTGCTCTAGGGGAGAAGGGGAGAATGCTTTCAACTCCCACGAGCAGTCTCAGAAAGCCCTGGGGCGTCTCCACCCTGCCCTTTGGGTAGCTGTGAGTCAGGGGCAATGAGTCTGAGGTTTTGAGCTTAAACTGTGGGGGGACCTAGGTGTTCTATCCCCCTGAAAGTTCCGGGTTGGGTGCATGAGAATTAATTGTGGGGTGTCGGACCAGAACCAGGGCAGCTGTGAGTCAGCACCTGCTCGCCTGGACCTAACACCTGCCTGACCCCGGACACACCCGCACAGTACTCTGCGCTGTCCCTTGTCCCCGGGCCCCAGCGCCGTGCCTGGCTGGGCACTGTGGGAGTCAGGGTGCTGTAAGTCCTTTTACTTAATGTCAATATCTCCTTCCAACCAGGGCCTCTCGGAAGACATAATTCTGGACACAACCAAAGGAGGGAGGGGCTCAATTACTTCAGGGGTCTCAAGAGGGTTTTCTTTAATATCAGATTAAGTCCATTTTGATTGTAATTCTATTTTCAGCTCACTGTCATCAAGGAATATCCCCCTCAAACTGCTGTATGATGTCGTCATGATTTAAGTTGTCCTCCCTGTGCTCCTGGGTGCTGGCTGAGAGGCTCCTGGACAGAGGGTCGAAGAGCAGCTGTCAAAGAGACATGGCCAGGCTCTGGGTGGATCCCACTGACAGGGAGCTTCCCACAGAAAGCCTGGATGGTTCCCTGGATCCACTGCCATTTATGGGAGTAGAGGTGGTCTCAGAAGCTCTCTCTCTCTCTCTCTCTCTCTCTCTCTCTCTCTCTCTCAGGTACTGCTGTGATCACCGCCATAATTCTCAGAGGGATCTGAAAATGCAAGCCCATCATCACACAGTTTGGATGGACCTCCTCTCCACACATGTTCCTGGGGGTGGGGGGGGCGGTGGGCATATGGGTCTATATTAGTCCCGGTAGGCTAGAGAAACATAGACACTCATATGTGCATGAGAAAAATCTTTGTATACAAGCGCAATTGAGAAAGTATTCCAGCCCAGTCCAGATTAAGTCCATAAGTCTGATCTTAGCCCTTATGTCCAATGCCAATCTATAAATTCCTTTTTGAATTCAGGAAACACTTGCAATGATGCCAAATGCAGGAAGATCACAGGCCAGTGGGTGGGAAGTCTTGTGGATCCAGTGGTGGTATAAGCATCTCAGCGCTGGAAAGGGTTTCCATGTGGCTCCTTCAGCAAGCATGCCTTGTATGGAGCGAGCATGTGTCCCAGCTCCAACAAGCTATTTATCTCCTTAGCACCTCTAAATGAGGTCATCAAGCAGTGACCTGATTGAGAGGTTAAATTCTACCCCTTCACTCATAAGTCTCAAATTGACAACAGACAATGCTGCTACCATAGGGCCCACAAGGCTGCTCACAGGGAAGGTGCAAGTCACCCCATCAGTGAAGCTATGGAAGCTAGAGGCCAGCTCTGAGGAAGCCCGGCAGAGCGCCGTTCTCTCTGCCAGTCTGGGGGCACCAGATATCTGCGAGGAGCAAAGGGTGACAGGTTTGGATTTGACTTTCTTAACTTTCCCCACAGGAGTTGGACACAGCAGGATTACCACGTGAGTGTGCACTTTTAGCTCCGAGGGCTCACTGCTCCAGCAGTGCTTGCTGGATGTGAGGGAGGGTGGAGTCCTTGCTAGATAGACTTTCCCCAGGAACTCCAAGCTGCACAGGAGGCAAGGAAGCCTTTGACAAAGATGCATGTGTCAGGCAGTATGCCCAGGTTCTGGGCACTGTGCAGGCCCTGTTCTACAACATTCTTCCCAGGAAAGGATGGTGGGACTTCCAGCTGCAGACCCAGGGGCCCAGGAAATTGGAGAACCTGAGAGTGGAGGCCTCTGGTCAGCAGGGGCGTGTCATGGAGCCTTTCTCCAGCATCCAGGAACCTGGCAGCAGAGCCCACGAATGAGGGGGTGCACATCCTGCCTTTAACCAGGACCTATTCCTGAAGGGCACCAAAGGAGAGGGAGGCCACAACAGAGCAATCACATCCTTCCCAGAGCTGTGAGCATGCGTCTCACGGTCAATTCTCTTAGAGTGGAATCGAAAGGTTTTCTTATGACCACAGTTGCTAATGGGTGTTGGGGGGCCCTGGTTGGGTAGGGGGCTACATGCCAGGTTGCTTTCTGTGAGATCAGAGGTCCAGACACAGCAATCGCTCCACAGGAGAAAACTGAGGCTGTCTGCTTCTATGAAGACGAATCACCCCGGAACCTGAGGGAGCAGTTCTATTCTGTCCTGTATGACCCTACAGTGAGTAGAAACCACAGTGAGATTTGTTTTTGAGTAGTGTATATTTAGGAGAGTGCTAGTCCGGGTTGATTGGAGAACCAAATCCAGAGACACTAAAGCATGTAAGAGTGAACTTTATATCCAAGAGCAATTATATATTAAGAAAGCATCCCGGCCCAGTTCAGATCAAATCCAAAGTTTGTTATTAGTCCGTAAGTCTGATATGAGTCCATAAATTCCTCTTCAGACACATGCAGTCATCCAGTGATGCCTGATGCAGGAAGATCCCAGGTCAAGGGGCAGAAAGTCATGGTCCAGTGGCCATGAAAATATCTCAGTGCTGGTGTGGGTCTCCAAGTAGTTCCTCAGCTAAAAGACCTGGCTGCCCTCACTGTGGCTCCATGTAGCTGTTCAATGGGAAAGCGTAGCAGAGGGAGAGTGTGTCTCACTTCCAGGCAGGAAGAGAGGAAAACTCCCTGAATCCTCATGAGAAAGCCACGCCCATAGGGGGGGATTACCAGACTGTGTCCTGATTGCCAGGCAAGAATGCACCCCTTCAGTCATAAGATCCTCAAGTTGACCTGTGATTATGTAACTACCACAAGGGGGGACCAGTCTCTGGAGAAGGCAGTCATGTTTACTCAAGTCAAGGGTCAGCACAAAAGGTGATGACCCTGTGAAGAAGGATCGGCCTTCTGGCCCCATCCATGGGCTCCAACATTGCAGTGATAGTAAGGTGGGGGTAGGACTGGCCGAGGTTTGTTCTGTTGATCATAGTCGGTCATAGCAATGAGTTGAAACCAAGAGAGGAAATGCAGCAACAGGGATGGTATATGTGCTACCAGATCAGTTCAGCACACAGACAATGAATGTAGGAGTGAGAACAGATTTATAATTCAACTCTGTTCTGAAAGCCTCCCTGATTTGGAGGGCATTTGGGAGAATGCCTTGAAGGAGGCATCTCGAGAGACATTAATAAGATGGTGCTAAGGCTTAATTATTTGATGAGTTTGAGTCTTGACAGAGTTGTGACCTCTGTTGCCATGACCAACAAGTTGATTCTGACCCAGAGAGGGTTTTCTGAGACTGTAAAACATTACAGAAACAGAGAGCCTCATTTTTTCCCAAAAGAGTGGTTGATGGGTTTGAACTGTCCACCTTGCAGCTAATAGTCAATGATGTAATCCACATTGCAGCCAGGGCTCCTGGGGCCCTGTCCCAGTTGGCCATGTTGTTCCTGAGGAGTCTATCCCAATTATATTAACAACAGCAGACCTCAGGCTCTGGACCCTTGCCATTGGTCAAGTTGGGTGGGTGTCTATCAGCTTGGTGTCCCAGAGGTACCTGGTATTAAGCTCTTTGATCCAGTTTGTGTACAGTTTTATACGTGTATGAGGTATGGGGCTCGCCTCATTCCTCTGCCGCTAGTCCAAGGCTAAGTGATTGGAACCCCAGGTGCCCCGTGGGAGACAGAGGCAACGGCCATCAGTGTCAGGGAGAGCTGTGGTCCCAGAGACCCAATGGGGCAGTTCTCATCTGTCTTAGGGCCTGGAGAGGCCAGGGTGACTTGTTGGTACAGTTTGCATTCTTTGGTTACTGGAAGAAACATGGGACATATTAGAGGGCACACAGGTCCTGTGTGCTTCCTGGAAGCCCTCATTAGATTCTGGAAGGTTCTCATAGGGCAGACCCGGAAGGTGCTGACAGTGTGCACTGCCTCATCTGAGGGCAGGGATGGAGCCTCAAGAGAGTCTAGGCTGAGAAGGAAAGGGTGCCTTGCTCCGTTTTGATGAGGAACCCTCCTTCTCACTAACAGGTAGGGATGTCCACTCCTCTGGGACATGCTGTGTGTTTGTGTGTGTGTGTGGGGGGGGCGCAGTTCTTGGAGGAGTGCAAGAGGAGCACAGGCATCCAGCCTGCACCATGAGGAGGGACAGGTCACTCCAGGGATTGCCTCCATGGCCGCAGGTAAGGAGACGTTCTAGTCTCTTAGTGGTCACTGCAGAAGGAACCAGGGACATCCTTGCCACTGACCTCCCCAATGCCCCTGGCCCACAGATACCTTCTCCCTCCCCCTGGCCACCCACAGGCCCACCTGCAGCCTCCCCAGGGCAAAGCGTGACCCAGGTACTTCAAGTCCTTGTGAAAGGTTCCAGGACCTTGTCTACTGCTGCTGAGCCCTGGAAGGGGGTGTGTGTGTGTTGGATAGCATGGTGAATTTAACCTCAGGATACGTGGATCCTGAGCCCACACCCCCAAAAGGGAAATCACCCTCCTGTCTGCCACCCTCACTGCTACCCTGGTTGAGGTCCCTCTGCACCATGTCAGCAATGATGTAGGGGCTGCACGGTGCATGCTTGTGCAATCATTTGCTGTGTCTGGAGGTCCTGACATGAGAACCCATCCCCTGGGGAGGGGGGGGGGAGGGCAAAGGAAGCGAATCCCTGTCCCCAGCATCTGCAGAAAGAGGTGTGGGGAGTCCACGGGCAGGGACCACCCTCTGCTGGGGCTCCTGTTCAGAGACCTCTTCTGAGGGAAGCAATAAGACCCTCATACTGCTTCTTCCTTCTCGAGGTTGCCCACACCCTGGGGTCCCTGCCCCACCTGGCCAGCTATGCTGAGTAGGCAAGGGTGGGGCTGGTAGAAGGCACAGAGGGTGGAAGAGAGAAGGCTAGGGCAGGCCCAGGTGAGAAGACAACCCCCCCTCCCCCCCCCACGCACTGGGCCCCTGTGGGCTGCTCCGTAATCAGGCCTCCAGGCCCCGTCTGTTCTGATTTGGTGTCGGCCGACACCCCTCACCCTGTGGGAAATGAGTTGATCATTTCAATCAAGTGATAGCTGGTTGGGCTCATCCCATCGGGGCTGCGGGAGGCCGTCCAGTGCCCGTGTTTGTCTGACCCCATTGCAAAGTGTCAGTTCCAATGAGTGGCTGTGCCATTACCCGGGAATGTGCACGGGGCGGGTGGAGGGGGCATGGCCTGCGATCTCCGCCGAGTGGACAAGGCCAGCCTGAGTCCACCACACAGGCCTTGGGGGAATGCCTGGCTGACGAGGCTTCTGGCAGATATGGCAGGACTACTGTGCATGGTGCCCCTGGGAAGGCACCAGGTTCCCTTCCCTTGCCTGTGCTCCCCTCCCACAGCCCCCTGGGGGCACCTGAGCATCCACCTCTCCTGGGTTGGCATCCAGGCCACCTAGCTCTCCCTGTCTCTGGGCCAGGGCACCCTTTGAAGACAGAGTTGTGCTTCCCTGAGCAGGACAGGGCTTCTAGAAAACCCTCCCGCTAGAGAGGGTGCTCTTCAGGGCTCAGGGTGCCTCTCCGGCTGAGAAACCCTTCTGCCCAGGCCACAGGGACAGCTCTGGGAGGGCACATGAGCACACATGCTCCCACACGCTCACCTGGTCACACATCACACCAAGGCAAATGCCCATGCCACCCACAAGTTCATATACAGGCACATGATCATACCCACTCACATGAACCCACACGTGCTCACACCAACACACACACCCACTTGTTAAAGACAAACACGCACATGTCTGCGTGCTCCCAGGTTCACACACACATCCACATATTCACCTACTAACAGAGGGACACATGTTCAAGCAGAAATACACACGCACACATCATCAAGCTTGCATATACCCTTTCAGGTAAACACAGAGACACAAACATGATCACAAAGATCCACACACCAACCCACTGCCACACAAAAATGCATTCAAACACAAGAACATATTCACCTATGTCTATACATCCACACACTGACACTCCCACATGCCCCCTCCCCCAGAGATAGGGTCACACACAAACACATGCTCTCACGCACATTCCCACACGCCCGCTCACACCCACATGCTCACCCACAGACGCAGAAAGTGACACACGTCAGACACACTCACAGTCAGCAGCACAACACTCACCCACACATCCACACCCACTCCACCCACCCGCTTACATAGATCTGTACTCACTCTCGGAAACACAGTGACACACACAGAGACAAACACACATACTCAACTCACACACACTCACATGACCAGAAACCTACACACACATGTACACTCACACAGCTGAACACGCACATACTTCTGCACTCACTGAAACAAACTGAAACAAACTGGCAGACACACAGACACACACACACACAGAAACCTACACCCACACACCTGCCCTCACCTACACGTATACACTCACATCTACACCTGCATATGCACCTGTACTCACAGAAACCCATGTGTATGCACCACTCACACATAAACATTTTCACACACGCACAAGGTTCAGGGAATCAAGACCAGAGGGGATCGCCCTGTCTTTGCTGGGTGATGCAGGGACAGTGTGATAGGGACAGTGGGGGCCAAAGGTGCTCTTGACTCTGTTCCCAGCTTTGCAGATCTCTAAGAATGCCCCAGAACCACAAGAGATGGTAGTGCTTCTACCACCAAATCCATTGAGCAGATGAAACACAAAAAAATAAAACAAAAAATATGATTTGGGGTGAGACTGGAGTCCCAATCCCCTGGAGTCCCCGAGTAAAAGGTCAACACTCTTGGCCGCTAGTCCAGAGCCCACAAGTTTGAGGCTACCTCACTGAGAAAGGCCCAATGGTCTAATTTTGAGAAATCAACCACCCAAAGCTTCATGGAGCACAGCTCCGTCTGCTGCACTGGAGGGCACCGGAGTGGCTGTTTGCAGTAAGCCCTTTCTGGCCTCCTAGCATTGGGGGCAAGGTCATGGTCAAGATTGCTGGCTCAAACTTATCAGACTCTGCACAAGAGAAAGATGAGACTGTCTGCCCCTGGAAAGATGGATCGCTTCCGAAATGCAGGGCCCATGCGTTCAGTCAGCACCCACAGGGTGGCGAACACAACCCCTTTGCTTGTTTGTGTTTTCACATTGTGCCCCAGAGGCAGGTTCTGATAAAGACCTGGCATTTTCTAGTATTTCTTTTTGACCTGTATAATCATGTAGGGGATCAGTTTAGCACCAAGAGGAGTAGAGAATCCTCTCAATTCAATGCTCAATGACCTCATCCCATTACTTCCAACAGGAAGGATCTGGTGGCCCACTAGCCAGTAGTCGAGGGCAGGGTGAGAGAGATTCCTGAAAGGAGGCTGGGGGATGATGGTGGCACACAGGCTGCCCCCACAGCTGGGTGTGTTTGTCATTGTGAGGTGCCATCTAGTTAGTTTTCACACGAAGTGACCCTAAGTACCACAGAATCCAACATGGCTCCACCCTCATGATTATATATTGGAGTCCATGGCAGTCACGCTGTCAATCCATTTGTCCACGGATTCCTCTTTTCCGGCCCCTCCACCTTAGCAAGCAGGAGGTCTTTCTCTAGGAACTGGTCTCACCTCACAACGTGCCCCAACGAGAGAAGATGCCTCACCACCCTTCCTCTAAGGAGCATTCTAGCTGTGTTTCTTCCAAGAGAGTCTCATTTGTTCTTCTGGCCACTCACGGGACTTACAATATTTTTCACCAGCAACATCATTCAAGTGCATTAATTTGTCTCCAGTCGTCTTCCTGACTCACTGGCAAACTTTCACATGCATATGAGGCAGTGGAAAAGACCCTGGCTTGGGTCAGGCACACCTGCGTACTCAAGATAAAACTCTAGCTTTTCAACACTTCAAAGAGGTCTGTGCAGAAGATTTACCCAAAGCAAGGTTTCTTTTGTTAACAAGTCTTTCTCCAATCTTCTTCACGTCTTCCAGCTTCCATAATTATTTACTCAGCACCCAGGGACAATAAATACAGTGAGAGGACACAATCACAAAGCACATCTTGCCTGATTTTGTCTCATGCAGTTTTCCCTTGTTCTGTTCTCACAACCGCTTCTTGATCCACGTGCAGGTTTCTCATCAGCACAGTGAAGTATTTTAAAATTCCCATTCTTCTAAAGACTCTACATATTTCATTATATTTTCCTTTGCTTCTTGGGCTGCCCTTTGAAGTTTTCTCTTCAATCCTTTTACTTCATCCTTTCTTGCATGTTCCTTAGCTATGCTGTGATAAAGGACACCTTTCAGTCTCTTCGGACATCCACTTTGACCTTTGCTTTCTTTCCTGCCTTTTTTGTGACCTTTCACTTTCTTCTTGAATGATGCTTTTGATGTCCCCTCCCACAGCTCATCAGGTCTAATGTCATTTGTGCTCAACGCATCAAACCTCTTCTTAGGATGTTCTCAAAATTCATTTGGAGTATACAGTACTCTAGGTAGTCCTTTGGCTCTCATGGATGTTCAAAATTTTTCTTCAGTTTCAACTTGAGCTTACCTACAAGCAACGGATGGATGGCCTGTTCCACCCACCGTCAGCCCCCGCCCTGGTTTTAGCTGCTGATATTGAGCTTCTACCACATTTCTTCTCACAGATATAGTCAAATTGGGTTCTGTGTCTTCCATCTGGAGAGGCCCACATATATAGCACATTTTCTGCCGTTGAAAATTGATATTTGCTACAAACAAGTCCCTGGTCTTGCAAAATTCTATCATGTAATCTCCAGCTTTATGTCTATCACCAGACCTTTCTCTTTTTATATACTGGATGTGATAGGTTCAATGTGCCACCCTGGCCAATCAGGACACGTGGGATTAATCAGGTCATAGTTTGATTGGAGGGCAAAGAGATAAATGGCTCAGCCTGCTCCAACCCCCAACCCCTTTCTCTCTCTCTCTCTCTCTCTCTCTGGTGATAGGACCAGAGTGCGGTTGCTTTAGCTAGTTCTCTGCCTCAACTTGTGAGATACAAAACCTGAGGGACAGCCAGCCTCACGGAAAGTGTCGCTAGAGTTATAGGCTCCTTTGAGAGAGACCTGCTTTGTCACACTGCTTGTGTGTACGTCCCTCGAGCTTGAGGCTGGTGGATCCTGTTGTCTTGCTTTGCTGGAGTTCAATATCCCCGCTGGGCATGCTTCCTTAAGTTCTGGACCTGTTGACTATTGGTGGCCTGCCCTGCTGTTTGCTGCCTGTGGGCAGACTTTAACTGCATTGCCCAAGGGAAGACTCGGCTGTCTGCTTCTTGACCTTGAACCAGCAGCCCTCAGATGTTGAAGGAGGTCCAATATAATCAACTGTTCCACAGAGGTGAGATGAACTGAGCCCTCTATACGGCTGTGTGGACTAATTAGCTGCTATACTTCTCTGTGTTGCATAAATCTATCCATAGCTCTATATCTATATCTATAATCATAAGTTCTCTAAAGAACTCTGTCTATAAGGGGCTCTCTTGTGACTGCTGGTTAAGAACCCACATGTGATGTGTGAAGCTGCTCACACCTGTGGGGCTGACCTCCAGGCTGAGGGACCAAGGCAGGGCCAGCATAGGCGCTCTGCCACCGCAAAGAAACATCCCAACCATGCTGTCCGACTGCCCTAGGGACAGGATGTCCCTGACCTGGCTGTCCCCGGCCTCCTAGATCAACCCACATTCACCCCTGACAAGTTACTGACGGCCCCAGCTCAACTCTCTTGAGGCCTTGCATAGAAAGGCCTGTGCCCGTTTCCGACAGCCTCCTCGGGCTTCCAGCTGTTGGCCTGTGCAGGCCACAGCCCTCTGACAGGAACCCTCAGGGAAGCAGTATCCCAACCCCAGCTGAGTGTGGGAGGAGCACAGACCAGCTCCAGACAACTGTCCCCAGGTGGCAGCACCCCTTCTCCAGCCCACCCTGTTTGGAAATACTGAGCTACCTTTTAAAATGTATTCAAAGGGATTTCCAATCAAATATTTCACTTCAGAAAAAAGAAAATAAACCTGCGTAACCCTGGAATATTGCTTGCTTTTATAAATTATTTTATTTTAATAAATCATTTCTTGGGGGCTCTTACAGCTCGAATAATGATCCGTACATTAATTGTGTCAAGTCTCTTTGTGCACATGCTGCCATCATCTTTTCCCAAACATTTCCTTTCTACTTGAGCCCTTAGAGTCAGCACCTATTTTCCCCCCTCCCTCCCTCCCCTATGCTCCCACCCTTTGGAACGCTTGATAATTTAGTAATTATTTTTATTTTCATATTTTACCTTGTCCACTGATTCCCTTCACCCACATTTGTGTTGTTTGTCCCCATTTGGGGGGGGAGAGGGCTGTAGATTGGTCATTGTGATCGGTTTTTTCCCTTTCTCCCACTTCTTCCCCTTCCTTACTAAATCCTCTTTTTATTGTTACTGTTATGGAGTAACATGGATTCTGTGTGTCAGAAGCTCTTATTTGTACCAGTGTATACATGCCCTGGACTAGTCAAATTTGTGAAGTGAAACTGGGGTCAAGATGGGGTGTGTATGGGGGGGAAGCATGGGAATGTATGTTGAAGTATGTTGTGTGTTTCCTTGGTGCTATAATGCATCCTGGCTGACTCATCCCTTCCTTGTGACCCTTCTGTAAGGGGATTCTAACTGCCTACAGATGGGCATTGGGTCTCCAATTCAATGCCTCTCATTCACATTGAAATGGTTGTTTGCTTTGGGACTCTTGATGCCTGATACCTGATCCCATTGACACCTCATGATCACACAAGTTGATATTCTTCTTCCATGTGGGCTCTGTTGCTTCCCTGCTAGATGGTGCCTTGTTTAACTACAATCCTTTAAGACCCCAGATGTTAGATATTGTAATAGCCGAGCACAATCAGCTTTCTTCACAACATTTGCTTATGTCATCAACAATCATGTCAGGAAGGTGACCATCACAGAATGCCAGGTTATTAGAACAAAATATTTTTCAGGAGAAGGAGGACTTGAATAGAGGTCCAATGTCCATCTGCTACCTTAATACTTAGCCTACAAATATATTTAAATAGACCTATATCTCTATTGTTATATATCAATGTATTTACATATGTACATGCTTATGTTTACACCTCTATCAATGTATTCTGCCTCCTAGTTTGTTGCCTGTTACTCTCCTGTTCCACCTTCATTCTGCCCTCCTTACTTCCTCTTGCCTAAGAGGAACTTGATCAAATCCCATCAGCCATTCTATGACCTCCTAGCCATGGATTTAGATCCCGTGTTGTTCCCCTGTCCCTGGATTTGTTGGTTCACCCCTCGTGTTTCCCCACCACTACCACCCCCCTGTGCCGCCAGAACTGTTGGTCCCATTGTTTTCTCCTTGGGATTGTTTATCCTGCCTATGCTATATCGCTAGATGGGGGTGGGGGTGGGGGATAGCTTATAAATAGTTAGTTCCAGGCCTGTCTGCTGACCCTTATGAATGTTTTCGAATTGAATCTGATGCAGTGCCAAAGCCTGCCCCCAAAGGTCGAAGTCTATTTTCAGAATTCCTTGGAGACTTTATTGCTTTGCTCCCCTTGCTGCTCTGTTTTTTTGTGTTCCCTTTGTGTTAGGCCCTGGTGTGTGTGGGGGGTCAGGGTGGAGGGAACAGACCGTGCACAATTCACCAAGACTGTATTTTCCAACTACCATTCCTTTGTTTCCAATTTTGCATTCCAATTTCCAATAAGTATCAATGCATCTTGATAAAATTATTCCATTTCTGCATCACTAGCTTTAGTGTTTCGTGCATAAAGGTGAATAATAGTTCTAGTGATGGAATTTCCTTTTGTGTGGGTTGTTCTTATCACAGCCAGCATTTGACTTTAAGATTGCTCTTGAAATATCTTTTTTGACAATTAATGTAACACCATTACTCGTGATTGTGTCCTTCCCGGCATAGTAAACCCTAAGATTTGTCTCATTCAAAATGCCCAGTATCAGTCCATTTTAGCTCACTTACACCTAGAATATCTATCTTTATGTGTCCTATTTCATTTTTAACGACTTCCAATTTTCCTAGATTCATTCACCTGGCTAGGTCAGTGCTTAAACTTCTCAGCACAGGGAACACATGAAGAAGGAAGAGATCCACCCTGTTGCAGGAGTTTGGGCTCCACGAGAACAAGCCCTCTGCGTGCATGTAGATGCTTGGACCCCTGCAGCAGGCACCTCCAGATCCCCAAAAGGATCATTCTCCTTTGGAAGAGGCCTTTCTAGACTGTGTCCTGCAGTGTCTCCTGGTGTGATCCCTTTGACACAGGCAGGCCAAAGAAGCCTGACTCCCACCAAAGGAAGAGCACCCCCCACCCCGTTTCACAGGAGCTTGCCTGGGATGGGCTGTCTTCCATCAGAACCTGGTCTGCAGGAAAGTGATCTGAAGACAACCCACACATTAAAGCTACTGATGAGGCATTGATTTACAACAAGAAAAAATAATAGAATGGCCAGAACCCCACAGAAGTGTTGAGGGAGGACCATGCATTTCCCACGCTCCACCCCCCTCTTCTTGCGACTCAGACTTGGTGATGATGACATACCACTGGAAGGGTTCCTCCGTGCAGGTTGCTCGCCAGAGGACAGAGTGCACATCCTCAGTCTAATGCGGCTCCGTGTCAAGGTGGAGACGAGACAGGCCGGAGGGGCTTGCCACATAGGGAGGGTCGGGGAGCGAGCGGGCAGCAGAAATCAGAGTGACAGACAAAACTTCAGCTGCATAAAACTTGCCCAGCTCCAGGTAGAAGGCTATGAAATTGAGCCTCCCTTGCCAGGGTGGACGGGTGCCCTGTCATGATGTCCTTCCTGGAAAGCCCCCATTGACCTCTGGTGTGTGTGGGGGGGGGGGGCTTCCCCCGAGGATGAGTCAAAGGTGGGTGCTGAGAACCCCAGCCATCGAACGGGGCCCTGGTCCTTCTCCCAGTCATAATTGGCTATTTGCATAATGTAAACAGCTCATTCCTGAAGTGGACAGCCCTGTGCCCAAGGACCTCCTTGCTTCATTAAAAAGACCGTTTTATCCATAAAATCATGGGAACCGTCAAAGGCGTGTATGGAAATGGATCCTTTTCACTTATTTCATCTTGCACAGAAATATGTGGTGGATGAAATACTACCTGACAGATAAATTGCTTGGCGTGGTGCATACAACAGACTGATTTAGCGTTCCCCCCAGCCCAGATGGTTGGTGACAACTTCGTGGGTGCTTAAGCATCCTGGTGCATGAAGGCGATTTTGACACTAATGCAAAACATTTGTGGAGTGACCCCGATTGGCGTGTAATCTTTCTCGGTTAACCCGGGGGGGAAACGATGGGAGGCCTTCCGGTGCTAAAATTCCAATGGGCGGAGGTAGCCCATGCCTGCCTGGAGACAAAAGACCGCGCCAAGAGGCGGAGATCTGGGCGTCACAGGGCCCGTGCGTGGAAAGGCTTGTGGGAAACCAGAGCCTCCGAGCGGGCAGCCTCTTCTTCCAATTGCCGTCTTTGTCATCTCTAATTTTAAATAGGGACGGAGGAGGACAGCTGGAAATTCAGCTCACTGTCTCCCAATTCCCAACAAGGACAAAAAAGTGCCAACCCTACCGGAACCTCTCCAGGCGTGTAGACGGTGAAATTAACAGTCTCTGCTGAAAACATATGTTGTACAGGAGCGGCATCTTAATAATAATAATGCCGGCTCGGTGTCCAGACCAGGGGACCATCCTACAGGTGCGCCCTGCTTATAATGAGAAACTTGCGGCACTAAATTGCTTGGATGGAGGCCAAACGAGATCAGCCGGATGCCAAGTTTCTCCTGGAGGCAACCACACAGGAAATGAAACGGAGCACAGAATTCGGCGATGGAACCAAGGCTTGGGGAGAAGACGGAGAACATGGTCCGGGAGCAGGGTATGTGCTGGGGGGAGAGGAGGAGTTTGAACTTGGGGTTCCAGTTTGCAGGGAAACACCAGAGTGGGCATGCTGCCAGCACAGGCACCTAAAACAAAACAAATAAATCCAAAAAGCAACCCAGTGGAGGAGAGGGCTCCCAGGTATGGGGCCTGGGGCCAGGAGCTACTCTGGGTGCTCAGATGACAAAGAAAATAAAAAAGCGTTCTTTGCGAATCAGCCCCAGCCATCAGTGTGTGTGTGAGTGTGTGTGTGTGTGTGTGTGTCTTACCTCAACACATATGGGTGTGATCCAAGAACTTAAGCAGAGACGCCATTGTGACATCACTGTGGCTGGTGATCTCTGACATGGCGATTCTGAAAGGACGCAGAAAAGAGTCCACTCAGCATTTCTCATGCACCTGCATGATCTCACTTTTTACTGTACAGATGTGAAACAGAGATGACCCAATTATGTAGAATTGGACCAGCTAGATCCAGGTCCCCCCGGCCCTGCCCTCTGGACTGCCCATTCCTCTTGAAACACTGTGGAATTCCCTCATGGCCCCCAGTGTGCAGAATCTGTCTTGCTTGTAAATCCTGCCCCACAAGTTCACAGTTTGAGTTTCCAGATGCTAAGTAGGTTCTAAGTGCTAGTCAACATGGAAATACTTTTTTCACAGAAAGGTAGCAATTAAACTGCCTGGAGTGGCATGAATATAAAATATATACACGACTTAAATCTGCCCCACAGAGCCTCTTGTAAGTGTTGGAAAGTCTCCAGATGCCATGTTGAGGACTGAGGCATGTTGCTTTCATTCACTGCACCTGCTCGTGAAAGCTAGTCGCGTGTTCTAAGCACTTCACCTCGTTCATCTCACAACGACCCAATGCGAGAGGTTCTTCCAAGATCCCTGATTTACAGAAGAGGAAACTGAGGCAGTCAGGAATTGAAGCAACCCCACTGGCGAAATGGGGGCTCATTGGGCTGCAAAGGGTGAAATTTAATATGCATTTTGGCATTCGGAGCTTCGTCAAAAAATGACATTCAAGATTAATAAAAAATCATAATAAGAAACCAAGCCAAGTGGATCACACTAGGGAGCTGAGAGAATGGAGTGTGTGTGTGTGTGTGTGTGAGCATGCGCACATATGTGCACACCCTGCATCAGCATACTGTATGGTGAAGGTGCCATTTTTAGGTTAGTGGCAAAGGAATCATTCATTAAATAAAGAAGTGTTGGATTCTTTCATTATCTAAGGGCAGGCAAGATGAGAGATCCCCTCATCACATACATCATGATACTTCTTGGAGGAAAGACAAGAATCAGAGTCCAACACCGATAGATATTTACAGCAGAGCAGGCATTGGTTCTCATCACGACATAATGAGACCATAAAGGAAAGGGCGACCTCATCACTTGATTACATACATTCTCATCATGTTAATGACATACCATTGCATCGCATTAATTGCACACAACCCCCACACATGACTTACATATGAAAAAGAAACACGTGGTCAAAAGCCGAAGGTACACTACATTCTGGAAAAATCATTTGCATCACACTGCAAAGAGCTAATAGGATAAGTGTGTAATTATGGTTTTTTTTGCAAGCCAGTAAGAACGGGTAAAACAATCGATGGGAAAAAGGGACAGCCCATTCACAAAGTGAGAAATCCAGATAGCCAATGAAAGAATGGCAGGTGCTCCCTGTCACCGCTCAACTCAGATGGCCCCGCATATGACTGATTTGATCGTTTACGTCTTAAAATATGTCCTACTTGGTCTAACCCAACAGGATCCCGGGTGGTCTAGTGGCTAACGCATTGGCCTGTGATCCCCATGGTCGGCAGTTTGAAACTGCCAGCAGCCCCGTGGGGAAAAGACCTGGCTTTCCTCTCCCATGAAGAGTGACAGCGTCGGAGACCCACAGGGGGCACTGTGAGTCAGCGCTGACTTGATGCTGGTCAGTGAGTGGTCTGACCTACTGATCCCGGTTCTCCTTATAATGGAATATGTAGTATCTATGAAGGTTCCGGGAAGGAAAGCTGTTGGCACGAATGCTCTTGCCATAGTGATTCTGGAAGGCAAGTTGATATCAATAATATTGATGATGATCTAAAGACCCAGGAGACACTGGCCTTCTGTTAAGGGTGATTGGGACAGTCGGAAGTGGACAATGACGATTGCCCAACATGATTCCCTTGAAAGTACTGCATCTCACCTGCGAAGAATAGTGGGATAGCAAATGCTCCGGTCCAAGTATATTGGCCACCATAAACCCAAACAAAACTAGGTCATTTCAGTGCAGGTCCTCTTCCACAAAGTCATTGTACATGGTTCACAAAAATGATTCTAAGGATTAGGCTCGGAGATTCAATGGCATTTTATCTGTAACAGTGGTCAAGAAGGAAACAATCTCAATAGCTACCATATTCCATTAGTGACAGGAAACCCAAGGGAAAGGCTACCAATTAGGATTGGGAGTCATCTTCCTGGAGGATGCTTAAGTACCCTACTGAGAGCAGAATACAGAACCTCATCTCGGCCAGAATGGGCAAGGCGGTGCCCAGATGTGGTCGCCTCCATCTCTGTTGTCTCCAAACCCTTTGGAGTTTTCACAATTTTGAACAAACACCGTGCATGACTTCTGTAACTAGAGCGGTTTATGGACTTTCTTCATTGATAGCAAGTCAGCTGAGTGGGTGCCATTTCTACAGTGCCAGCCTCCAAAAACCTGTGATAGCACAAACACACGAGACTGCCATTCAAAACAAGTGGCCCTGGAAAAGGCTGACCCCAGCTCTAATCCTGCCTAGGCCTCTCAGCATGGAAACTCAGGCAATCAGCTGAAAAGTAATCCGTGAAATGAAATAACAAGTTGGAAAGTTAGCGTAACCCCCACAGACTCACAGACTTAAAATGAGAGGTGATCTCACGAGTTGTTCCTCCCAGAACGGTAACTGCCAGAGGATCTTTGTTTGGGCACCTTGGGCTGCTCGTGGTGTATGGACCACCTGCAGAGAAGCACTGTTGCAGGACAAAGATGGCCCCATGGTGCAATGGGTGACATGCAGGGCTCCTCACCACAAGGTCAGCAGTTCCAACCCACCAGTCTTCCCAGGAGAGAAAAATGAGTCTGGCTGCTTCTGTAAAGGTTTGAAGACTCAGGAACTCAATAGGGAAGTTCCCCTCTTTCACATGGGTCACTCTGAGCTGGAAGAGACCTGGTCAGTGGCTGTGGGCATGGCTTGGGTTGGAGTGCCAGGATACCTTGATCAGGTAATGCTCCATTTAGAGTTTATCCAGCAAAGTCTCTGTCTACATAGGTTGATCAACTTTCCCCATAGGGAAGCATGTCTTGTCAAGAAGAAGCCACACATATCCATTTCTGTCCACTAGCAAGTGTCTTTGCAGGACTGCCTGGTGCTGCGCATAGCTTGAGAAGGAGAGACTGCTTGCTTCCTCAGAAGGGCTATCACCAAGTGTGGCCAGCCTGTCCAATAAACGTTAACACACACTGCTGGACTGGACTGGACTGGAAAAAGCAGGTCAAAGGAGACGGAGAGAAAGACGATGAACAAAAAGCCAACTTGGCGTGTAGGGGGTGGGGGATCGCCTTCAGACCTGCACATCACCCTTAATCCTAGCCATGACAGTGAGCCAGGCAAGGACCCAGTTCTCAGAACTCTGTCTCCGGCCTGGGAGCTAAGCTGTCACCAGGACCGGAGAGGAGGCATTGTGATCTATGAGCTCAGGCTCCCAGGGCCAGGACACCCTGCTTGTCCTCATTGGTCTGTCTCCGAGTAACAGAGGAAAACATTAAAAATCGTATCCCGGCCAACAGGAAATTGGCACTTTTTCATATCTGCGAGCAGAACAGGCTGCTGAAAAGACAAGTGTGGGTCCGAGATGTGCTGTCTCTGTGTAGTTTGATCTCCCAGCAGAGTGTGGGACCCAGTCTCTGACTCCGGCCATGTGAGGGGAATGGAGAGGAGGGAGGCAAGGAGGGATGGCAGCCAGGGCTGGCACACCACTGTTCCATCTTGGTGAATGCACCCAGGAGGCCTGGGGGGAGCCGGGAACCTGAGCTAAGAAACAAATGCTCAGAGGCCCGTGAAGGAGGACGGCCACCCGGGAGAGGTGCGGGCATCCTTCCACGGCACGGTTTTAAGAGAGCTTTTCATTTCAGCAGAAACTCCAGGCACTGATGGAGTGCTTAGGGGTCCTGGCTGATCTCAGATTTTTAAATATTAAGCCAAATACTCAATTCAATAATGCAGAAGAATTTAATTTTGAGTTGTGACTGCAGATCGGGGTCACAGAATTCTCAAACAAGAGCAGGAGGTTGGGGAGGGGGCAAAGATGGGGAGGGGGAGAAGGAGGGGATATGGGCTGTTGGTGACTTCCCAAGTCTTTGGCAGCTGCTACAAACATTAAAGCATGCAGTGTCTAGTATGTCTGGAATCTAACTCTGAGCACCTTTTGACTCATCAAGGGGGCTTCTAACCCTTCTTTGAGCTAGATAGGGTAACTGTTCTCACTGTATAGGAGCCCTGGTGGTGCCTTTTATGGCACATCAGATGCTCACCACAGACCAATAGTCTGAAATCACCAGCCGGTGCCTAGAAGAAAGATGAAGCTTTGTTGTCACATGGGTGGGCAAGAGGATATTTGATGAGAAGTATCTACTACTGGTTTGTCAACTCCTCATGTGTTGGTGGCTAGCACATTGCTCTGATGCCCTTGTGTCCTGGATGCTAGCAGATTAAACCCTGGTGGACAGGTTTCCGCAGAACTTCTTAAACAAGACAGACTAAGAAGGTGGCTATCCAGTGAGACGCATAGTAATATCAGAAGAACATCATCTTATACAGTGCCGTAGGATGAGCCCTCAGCTCTGAAGACGTAGAAAATACACAGAGGAAGAGCTTCCACCTCAAAGTGGAGTCCACCTTAGTGACACAGATGGAGCAAAGCTTCTGAGTCCATTATTTGATGATGTGGTGTGACCCAAAATGGGAAGGAGTGGCTGAGAACATCCATCAACAACTGAAACATGGGAAGTAGCCTTTTTGAAGTCATTGAGCACTGAAATGGAAGACGTAAAAGCAATAGCTTAGGCACTAGTGAACTGAAATGTTCCAACCCTGGCCATTTTGAATCAGACAAATATACAAGCTTGGCCTTCTTGGCAGAGAATGACAAATTGAAGAGGAATGCCATCACATGCATTGTCAAAAACTACATTGCAAGACCTACCCTGAAGTGCAATGCTATCCATGATGGGACAATATCCATAAGCCTACAGTTACAGCAACTCTTATTCAAATGTATGCACCAACGGGGAATGCCAAGCGTGAAGAAAAGGAAGCTTCTACCAACTTCTGAAGGCTGAAGCTGATCAACTATGCTACCAAGAGCTGTTGATAAGTCCTGGTGATTAACATCTGAAAGCTGGATCCAAAGAAGAAACATTGGTAGTTGGAATACATGGCATTATTGATAGAAACATCATCAGAGATCTCATGATAGAATTTTGCAAGCCCAACCACTCACAAGTTGCAGCGACTTTACTTCCAAGAGCATAAACGACAATCACACATGTGCATCCTGGTGGAGGGAATACACAGTAGTCAACTCGCCATATCTGTTGAGTTGATGGAGAAACTCAAACTCATTGATCAAAACAAGTCCAGGGATCTATGGGATAGGCCATCAATTGCAGCTATGCAAGTGGAGGATGAAGCTAAATAAAATGAAAACCAGACCACAGGAGTCTCAAGTATATTCTGCCTGGATTTGGAAATCACCAAGAATGGATTTGACACATTGAACACTCATCCATGAAGACCAGATGGGTTGTAGAATGATGCCAAGGAAAGCACATAGGAAGAACACAAAAGATCACTAAGAACACAGGGAAGCAAAAGGCCAAATTTAATGCCAGGAGAGACTGAAACTTGCACTTAATATAAGGAGAAAACAAATGGAAGAAAAGATAAAGTAAATGAGAGATCTGAAGTTTGCTCAAGAAGACAAAGCCAAGTGTTTCAATGAAGTGTGTAAAGACTTTACATTAGAAAACCACAGGGGCAAGACATACTTGGAGTTTCCCAAGCTGAAAGAATGAAAGAAAACAGTCCAGGGTGGAACTGCAATATTAAAGTATGTTATGGGCAAACTATTGAGTGATGTTAGAGGCTTTAAGGGAAGATGGACGGAAGATAGAGTCACTGTATCAAATAGAATTGGTCAATGCTCAACCATTTCAGAAGGTGGGATAAGATCCAGGCACCAGGAATTAATAGTACACCATTTGAGGTATTTCAACAAAAGGATTTGGTGCTAGAAGCCTCACTTGTGTCTACCAAGAAAGACAGGAAAGGAAAAAACAGAAAGTTACTTGACCAACCAACACAAATAGATCCTTATTTTTGCCCATTCCAACAAAAAGTAGAAAATGTGAATGTGGGAAATTGTGAGCAGTCATCACTATCACATGCAAGCAAATGCTTGCTGAAGGCGATTTAAAAAGCGGTTGCATTGGTGTATTGAAAGGGAACTTCCTGGGCTGAGCCCCTGTGGCGCAGTGGTTGAGTGCGGGACTGCAGCCCACAGGCTTGGTGGTTCAAATCCAGCAGCAGCTCTCCAGGAGCAAGACTGGGCCTCCCACTCCCCCCAGAGGGCAGTGATGCAAAAAAAAAAAAGAAAAAGAAAGAAAGAAAGAAAGGGAACTCCCTGAAGTTCAAATGAGATTCAGAAGAGAACAGGAACAAGGGTAGGGATCCTACTGGGAAGAATGGGAATTCCAGAAAACGTAATCATGGTCATGTGGTCTACGTGTACACAGAGGCAGTCATTCAAAGAGACAAGGGCAGCAGTCCATGGTAAAAAATGGAGGAAAGGCAGATGTGTCAGGCTTGCATCTTTAGACCCTACTTACTCCAGCTGTGTCCTGATCAAACAAGCCAAGGAGCTGGGCGACCGACAGGAAGCGCCACACCGCAGAAAGCCGGGGGAAGACTCATGTAAACCCTGCAATAGGCAGATGACACGAAGTTTGCTTCCTGAAAACCAGGAAGATGTGAAGACTTACTGATGAAGATCAAAGACTGCAGACATCAGTGAGAATTACACCCTCAATCGAAAAAAAAGCCAAAAAACCAACCCAGAACCCAAATCCTCACTCCTAAACCAATAAGCAACAGCATTGATGGAGTCAAAATGGAAGTTTTCAAGGAGTTGAATTTACTCAGATCCTCAATAGACATCCATAGAAGCAGCAGTCACAGATCAAGTGACACATTGGTCCCCTGCTGTGAAAAATCCAAATGTTACAAGAGTAAAGGTGACACTTTGAGAACAGAGATGTTTTGATTGACCGGAGCCTTGACACTTTTAATCACTTTATATGTATGTGATAGCCACAATATTTTACATTTTCTTATATACATATGGAAAATGGACAATGGAAAGTGTTGAAAGAAAGAAATCTATGCCTTCGGATTATGGTATTGATAAAGAATATTTAATGTACTGTGGACTGCTGGAAGAGGAGGGCTGCTAAATCTCCAAATTATTGGTTTGAAGCTACCAGTTGCTCCAGGGAGAAAGAAGAGGCAGTGTACTCCAGGAAAGAGGCTCGGAAACCATACTCTCAGACACTTCAGGGACAGCGCGGCCCTGTCCTAGATGGTTGCTGTGCCTCAGGTGTCAGAACTGACTCAAGGGCAATGAGTTTGGTCTGACCAGAAGAGCAAACAAATGTCTCCCAAGAAGTAGAGCCAGAAAGTTCCTCGAAATTAAAGATGAAGAAACTTTTTCTCAGATACTTAGGACATGTTATCTGGAGGGACCAGACCCTGAAGAGCATCATGCTTGATAGAGGAGAGGGTCACGGCCTTTAAAGAGATGAATGGACTCATTGTGGGCTCAGACAAAGCGGTGGCTATGTGGGTGGCCCAGGACAGAGCAGTGTCTGCTTTGTTGTGCACTGGGTTACTAAGAGCTGGAACAAGCCCGAGGACACCAGCACAACCTAGCTGCTGCCTACAGCAGAGGACATCATGATGTGCAAAGTCCGGGATCCACAGCCCCCACAGGAATCAAAATCAAATGGTCCGGCTGTGGTTCCTCAGCCTGTAAAGAGAATTGAGCTGGATGTGGGCAGTCCTTTATTGTTCAATCTCAGCTACCTCCTTTTCCTGACACCCCATCAGGTCAGTCGACTAGATCCCAAAGGCTGGTGTGGCCTCTGCCCCGGACTCCAGTCTGTGCTTCAACATGTATTTGATCTTTCAAATGGGAGACCTAATAATCTTAATTTGAAAGCAATAACAAATCAGAAGAAAATATGTGTCCTTTATATCAAAGACAGAGAGCTAGTTATTGTTTTGACGTGTTGTCAAGTTGGTTGACGCTAAGCATGATGGGATGCAGCAGCACCCACAGCTGCCACGCCTTGCTCACCTTTGTTGCTATGTCAGAGCCCAGTGTGGCAGCCACCGTGTCAGTCCAGAATGCCTGGTATCCACAAAGTCAGCAGTTCAAAACCACTACCCTCTCCGTGGGACAAAGATGAGACTTCCTGTCTCTGTGAAGAGTGACCATCTCAGAAACCTGCAGGGGCAGTTCTACCCCGTCCTGATGGGAGCAATGTGACTCACATGGATTGGTTAGCTGTAAGAGTTTGGTTTTGGCTTGCGAGCTTGGTTCTTTTTTGGCATCGCTGAGAACATGCCCAAAGTACATGAAACAAGGTCTCATCCTTCTAGCTTCTAGAAAGAATTTTGGTTGTACTTCCTCTAAGACTTATCTGGTTTTTTTCTTGTGACAATCTGTGGCACTTTTAAGAAATTTAACTATCTCTTATATGGGAACATAAAAAGCTCTAGAAACGTGAGACACAGATTGACCAAAAAGAGGGGGACAAAAAATACCTGAGCCAGAAATCACTAGAAGAAGGAAGGACCAGAGTCCAGAGAAGTGCAAGTAATTTCTGCTTCACCCAGAATACAAGGAGGGTAAATGAAATAGTCTAGAAGCACTGCTCTTCAACTGGACAAGACAAAATTCCCCTGCTTTATGTCCTGATGCTAGCTTGAATACAAATTGGTATGATTCGATGGGTAGGGAAATGGATCAGACCTAACAAGGAGTTTTCCTGAATCATCACCACAAATCCAACACAGGAGATGCATAGGATGAGCCTTGAGGTGTGAACAGAACAGGGAAGAGAGTAACCCCTAGCAGTAACAACCATGGAGCCTCCTGACGGCGGAGGCCTCTGCGGCCCCAAAGCTGCAAAGCTTTCCTTGAAGTGACTTTCCAGGTGGGTTCAAGTTGCACCCCAATGTACCACAATATCATAACCAAGTACCAGCTGTCTAGCCCCCAAGCGTAACCTGGGCTGCGATTTTGTGGAGCTCTGTGCTTCATGCGTCTCTGCTCCCTGAGGCCATGGGGAACCCCCATGGCTGTTTGCCTGGCCCTCTGCACAGAGCCTGGCCATGGCAGACAGGGAGGGGCCATGTGCTGAACTGGCAACAGTTGGCAGTAGGCAGCGAGGGCATGTCCTTGGATGGTGGCATCCCTGATAGGACTCCATGGGGACAGCTGATGAGACTTGGCCAAGAAACACAGGAAGCATTCAAAGGCAAGCCACCTTGGGAACCCCCAAGCCAGAGAGACCACCAAGCACCTGCTTGTGTTGGATCACAGAGTGCTTGCCATCTCTTTGCAGGGGAGCCTGCTGGGGCTCGTGCCACCTCTGCTACCACAGCCACGCTCGCTGTGTGCTGGGAACAACCTCAGGCAGCTGGGCCACTTCCGAGGCATTTGTGACCTCTCCACACACAAGATAGTGCCTTCCAAGAGAGCAGGGCATGAGGGCACTGGTTAATAAGACAGCAACGTGTGTGGAGGTGCTGCTTTACTCTGTGAAACTCAGCCCTGCCACAGTACGACATGGATGAAGCTCTGGGGACTAGCAAACTTAGGGCACATAAAATTTGCAGAAGATTATTTAAGCAGGAGAGGCAGCAAGCTTCCCAGCAACGTGTCCAAGTTTTCCAGGCCTCTGTGGTGTGTGAATCTATCTGGAGCCAGTCCCAGGCTTGAATTCCAAATGACCTGGAAGGAGTCCTAAACGAGCAGGGATATAGACTTTTAGAGCCCCCGCTCCGCTCCCAGGGCCAAGAACAAGGGTGGGAAGCAAAAGCACCATAAGGGGCATTCCTGGCCCGGTCGGTGCATGTCCATTCTGTCCCAGGAACGCAGGGCCACCCCGTGTGGAAGGGCCCAGGTAGGAACCTCCACTGACAGCGGCGAGAAGTGAGTCAGGAGGGCATGATCTCAGTCCGCGTGGGAGGGGTCTGGGTCATGTTCACAAATTCCTGGCACAGAGTGCACGCTGGTTGATACTTGGAAAATGAATCTGTGTCCAGGCTCAGCTCTTGGAACTTCCTTTCCTCCTCCGCAGGCTCTTCCATCATCTTGCTAGTCTTGTTGGACGTCCCGCGAGGCATTCACCACTGCCTCCTCTGAACCAACAGCAGCTTGTCCGTGCTCAGAGGGGCTCGGATGAACACACTGACCTCCTCATTCAAGGGCAGGGGGAGCGAGAACTCCAAGCAGAATAAACCACAGAGAAAACTCCTTATTGGGAGCTAAAGCAATACCAACAAGAAGCCAGCAAGGACAGATCACTGAGCTCTAGGAACTCTGAATCCTGGTTCAGGAGTGCACAAGGGCCATGGGGAGATTGTTCCAATGGGCCTCTCTGTGTCCTGGTCTGAGCCTCTGCCCCACCATGCGAGTGTCCTCCATATGAGAATGGCCTGGAGGCCCACGCCCTTTCTCCCCACATGCCTGCTCTCTACCTCTAGACCAAGAGCAAGTTCAGTCTTTCCGCACAGAGGCAGTGTCTGCAGACCCCTCACCCAGGGCCACGCCAGATGCAATGCCAGCCACTGCTGACCATGCCCGGGTGCATTCCAGGCTGGACCACTGCCATCCACAGGCCGCCCATCAGGCAATGTTCTAGAGTAAATCATTAGGACTTCTCTCCTAGTGCCTCTGAGTCTGCAAGCGCTGCTGAAACCTGTCCATGTGGCGTTTTTGCATTTGCTGCATTCGCCAGGAATCCAACTTGAGTCCCCCTCATGGACGGGAAGGCTTCTATCACCGAACCATCCACAACCTCACTCAAGGATCATAGGAACTCCAGAATTCAGAGTTCCCCAACAGCCCAGACTCAGAAGCAACAGCCCAGTCTGAGGCAGAATCTGTCCCTGCAGTTTGGCATGGAGTTTCCAATGATGCCCAGGAGAGGGTGTTGTGAATCATCCATTGACGGGAGCCTGAATTATTCCTTGGTCCCACACCACCAGCCTCTCTCTGGGAGAAAGTAGCATTTCCGACTCTCCTCAGAAGTCCCCAGGGGCAGTTCTGCCCTGTCCTTTAGGATTTGTGAGTCAGGACGGACTTGATGGCAGTGCATTGGGTGTTTTGGTTTGGGATTCCTGTCTGCCTCTAGTCTAGAGGTCACACACTCATGGAGGAGGACACTGGGCATTGACATCTTTGTGAGACCCCTGGGCCCAGCATCTAGCAAGCACAGGGGAGAGTTTGGAAATTAAATTTGGCCCAAATTCACTTTTACCCTGAAATAAGGATGGTCCAGATGAGATTTCTGCACATGGTCTGAGCATGGACCAGGAAAAAAACGTGTCTTCGAAGAACGGTTCTGGAAATTCAGCAGCAAAAACTGGTGTGCCATGTGCTCAAAGTCTGGTCACAAATCTTGCAGAGACCTGGGAGTTATGGAATATGCCCCTTTGTCCAAAGTCAAGATTAATTCCGTGCCCTTGAATGGTCAAATGATGTTTTATACTTAATGTCTTTTAATCAGTGGGTCCGATAATAATCAGTATGGAGAGATTTATAATGTCTCATAATTCCAACTGGTTCAGCTCAGATTCATATTCTCTTCTGAGTAAAAGAGACCCAAAATCACAGTCAAGTGAAGGAGCCACGTTGTGAATTCTATAACTCATGTCTCATCAGTTTATAATGGATGCATTTCAAATGATATTAAAGGCTTCAAGGTAGCTGACAGAGTATTTATCATCTACTTTGGGGTAAATGTTTTAATACCTAATTGGTAAATTTGTATAATTATTTAAAATTCTGTTTCTTAGCTTATAGTTCATGTTTACTAAGTTTTTTTGTCCTTAAATTATATAAACAAAAGTCTCCCACATTGTGTTCTAATATTTTTTCAATTGGATTTTTAGAACTTTGAAGCTTTGTGCCATCTGGGATGGGATTGCTCTGTAAGAGCGTAGAGGCCAGATTGAAACATTTTGATCAGAAGGCTAGTTGCTGTCTTCAAAAGCATTTCTAATACAATCCAGGTCTTTCCTTACTCTTGATGTTAAACGCTACTCTTATCACATACTGTATTACATGCCTATCATTGTCTCTCTTTTTAAACGCAACATCTTTTAATTTTGGTCTCCAAATATTATAAGATCATGAAACATGTTAGTCTAACCTCATGATACATGTTATATCTAGGTTTTTACTCTTATTTCTTTTATCTTTTTATTTTCCTGATGTGTGTATGAGAACTTTATGCTTATTAAATATATGATTTGACATGGCAAAATGTTTCTATCAGAATTGAAACTGGGATGACATGAGATTTTTATCTTTTAAAATGAAAAGTATTTTTTCGTTTTAAAGACTAGGCGTGGTTGTTGCTTTCTTTTTCTCTTTTACATCTTTAAGTACAATTTGTAATCTTTCAATATAGATATGATGAAGTTTGTTTTTAAGTGTTTGTTTGTTGTTGAAGCTGCAGCTCATATGTGCTTCCTGAGCAGAAGTCACACGTTAGGACTAGAATGAACAGCAATACAATCCTACCCTGACAGAGACCAGCCCCGGAGAAGGCCACCCTTGGTGAAGGGAGATTGGGAAAGAATAAGGCCCTCAACCAGGCAGGTGGAGGGATTGACCCCACAGCTGCAACAAAGGGCGCGGGCTCAGGAAGCATCGTGAGGACAGAGCAGGACTGGGAAGTGCTTGGTCCAGTTGTACATGGAGTCTCTGTGGATCAGAACAACAGACAAACAGACAGCAACAAAGACTAGACTCACACTTGAGAATCAGAGGGGCCTTTCAATAATCCACGTGTCAACCAGAACACAATGCAACACCCATTCAAGGAGGCTTGACACACTGCCCTCGGCAGGAATCCAGCAGTTCAGCAAAGCGTCCTTAGGAGGAAGAAAGGCAGACTTTGTCTCATAGACTGTGGATACACTTTCAGGAGAGACCAGTCCTAGGAAAAGTGCACCATGCTGGGTGAAGCGGGAGGCCAGTGGAAGAGAGGAAGCACTTCAAGGACATGGGTTGCCACAGTGACTACAGCAGAGGGATTCCCCATAACACGGATTAAGAAGATGGACAGTGTCTCCTTCTGGACTCTGAATCTGAACCAACTCGATGTCACCAATCAACAAAATCACAAGGAAACATGGTTCACAACTGCGAGAAAAAAAAATAGTCAATAGAAAAAGACTCCCAAGTGTCCCAGATGTCTGAGTCAACAGAGAATGACTCCCAAGGAGCTGATGCAAATATCCTGGATAATTCAAAGGTATATATATATTTGTGTGTGTATACACACACACAAATATATATATACACACATACATATATATGCACACACATAAATACATACACACATATATATCCAGATATAACATGTATCATTCATATATATACAAAGGAGGAGTCTTAGTCAGGAAAGAGAAAGCAAAGACTATATCACAGGGAAACTGAAAAACACCTGATATGAGAAAGCCAGTTTGGATGGCGTTCATGACAGATTAGTCTATGTTGAAAGAGAGAACCCATCATATCAAATGTGGACCAAGACATATCATAAACTGAAAAATATTTTTTAAAAGATTTTTAAAATAATGATGATCAGAATCTTGGTAACTTGTGAGACAAAAAGTCAACAATATAGTATATGTGTAATTGAATTCCCAAAAAGAGAGAACTGATCAAAATAGGTTGGTGGGGCTTACATAGATAAATATAATTACATATGAGTATGTATATGTACACATACAAATCTAAATAGCTTTTAAAAGCACATGGAGAAATATAATTAAATAGAATTATTCTGTTACCCTTTAAAAGCTCCCTGTGTGTTGTGTGCACGTCCATGTAATAATAGCTAAGCTATTTTTGAGTTGCATGAAAAATTCCAAACTATGGATTCAAGAAACACCACTCTAAGGCAAGTGCAGGCACCAAGGCCCATCACAGCAGCACTGCTGCACACCAATGATACCGAGGACCACCCAGGGACCCAGCAGAGGGAAGACCACATAGGACATTCCTGACAGCCGACTGCTCATCAGAGAAAGACATAGCGGCCCCCCAAAAAAGGGTTGTCATATTTAGAATGTTGAACATTACAAGCTGTCAATTCCGCATTGTGCATCCACAGAAGGATGACTCAGCCCTGAGAGGGAATTTCAGACATTTGCAGAGAATTAAAAATGGAGAAAGGCTGCATTTGGCATGCCAGCACTACGAAAAATAACGAAGGAACTTCTTTGCGCTCATTGCGAATGCTTCTGGATAAAACTCACATATGCAGAGAGAATGCAGAAGAGAATAGTAAGTGCCTGACAAATTCGAAATCTCTTTTTCTCCCCTTCATTTCATTATAGTCAACTAAAAGACCAACATCATATTGCTGAGTTTTAAGATATTTAAGCAAAATACATGAAAACAGAAGACAGAGAAGTTAAATAAACTCATATTTGGACATTTCTGTATTTTGTATCAAGTAGTACAATATTAAATTTAAATAGAAAATGATAAATTCATGATGCAGAATTTAATCCACAGACCTATCATAAAATAATAGTAAGTATAATTATAAGAAGAAAAAGAAAATGGAAAGGTGTTATGAAAAATAACTAGAAAAAAGAAAATGAGGTTTAATATATTGGTTAATCTAGAAGAAGATAAGAAAATGAAAATTAGAAATGGATGACACACAAAGAACATATGTACCAAGTTGCTTATGAATATGTAAATATAAATAGAATAAATACTCCTATGAAAAGACATCGAGTGTCAGAAACTTTTTTTACATGAAACTTATGGACATGATGTTCACAAAAGGTACACTTTAACTATAGGATAGGTAAACTATTTTTAAAGGATTAAAGATATATAACCTGCAAAGGACAAGCTTGAGAAGGCTTGGATGGCAGTTTTAATAACTGAAAAGTAGATTGTAAAGTGAGTGTGCATAAACTGACATAACAAGGATAATTTCAATATGATCCAAGGACCTTTCAACAGAAAACCATAACAAACAGGAATGATGGAGCTTTAAAATAGACAGACAGACAGATGCTGGTACTGTTAAATAGACATTTAACACCTCCATTACAGTAACTAAAAATGTAACTCGACAACATCATGCTTGGGAACCAGAGGGACGGTGATAGAGAGGGAGTCCCTTGACAAGATGGACTGACATAAAAGGCTGCAACGGAGGAGTCCATACAGAAGGGGTCCTGACAGGGGTCCTTGTCAGGGCGCTGCAGGCGAGGGCAGTGTTGGCACATGGGGCTGTCATGGGTCAGATCCCACGCGAGGCCTCCAAACTACAATACCAACAACATCCACTGTCTTGGCTTAATTGACATCCACAAATTTCCATTTGCATCGAGGAAGAAAGATGTGCAGTATAGAAAACCCGGGGGGAGTGGGGGGCAGTTCAAATTTGTCCTGTGTGGTAGCTATGAGTTTGCTTCTATTTAATGGCCGAGAGTGCATGTGGTCGTTACGTAATCTGGTGTCAACTTGAGACTATTAAGAGTGAAGGGGTGGAGTCTAGCCTGTCAATCAGGTTGCAGCTTGATGACCACATTTGGACGCACTAAGGAGATAAATAGCTCACTGGAGGCCAGACCCACACGTTCTCCCAGCCACACATTCCTGCTGACAAACCACATGGCGCTACACTGAGGGAGCCAGAGCCCTGGAGCTGGACGAGCCACCTGCAGACCCACACCAGCACTGAGATGCTTCTACCACCACTGGATCCAAAAGATTTTCCACCCATAAGCCTGCGATCTTCCTGCCTTCGGTGTCATTGCATGTGTTGCGTGAGTGTGAAGAGGAATGTACAGTATGATATTGGACACATGGGTTAATGTAGGGCTTATGGACTCGAACTGGACCAGACTGGAATGGTTTCTTAATATACGAGTACTCTTTGATAGAAAGTTCTCTCTCATACACATAAGGACCTCCTTGAGCCTGTTTCTCTAGCCTACCTGGATGAGCAAATTAGAGATGACCAATAACTAGGTGATGAACATTCTTTTGAAGTGCTTATGAAATCATCACTGAAATAAACCATTTGCTGGACCCTAAGGAAAATTTTAAGTAGTAATACACCCCAACATTATGAAATGTTACCATGTATAATCTCTGCTTAAAAAAAGAAGTAAATTTAAATCAATAGGATTTCTAGAAATGCTAATGAGTGTTTATAAGATAAACAAAACCATTCTTCAGAAGACTGAAAGAAAACAGCACACAGAGGATATTTTGGACAAAATTATGACTAAAGCAAACATTGAAACATGTGGGACTGAGGGAAAGCAGTGATTATTGAAAAGCATGCAGCTCTACAGGCTCGGCTGGAAAAGGAGTGCTGCAGGAATCCTGGGCTTTCTTGTGAAGAAAGCAGTAGCAATGAGCAGAAAAATCCCTCTGGAAGGAGAAGAGCTGGGGAAGAGTGATTTTTTTTTAAACGAGAGAAAAAAATTAGCCAAGACAAATGACATTCTGTGAAAATGCAAAATCAATAAACCTTGAGTGAGGCTAACCAGGGCCAGTGGAGGGAAAATTCTGTTTCATCATTGTGAATGAAAGAAAGAATGTTCTCACTCCTCTGGCAGTAGACATTGAAGCAACAATGCCGAATATTAGGAAAGACTCGCTAGCCAACAGTTTGTACTAATTAAAAGAAAGAGTGGTGGGGAGGGGATCTTTGAAAAGCATAACTTAACAAAACTGGGATGAGAACAATTTTCTTTTTAATGGGAATGTGTCCTGCATTTGCCAAAGCTTTTAAACTTCTTAGGGGAAATCTTCTCTCTCTCTCTCTCTCTTCTCTCTCTCTCTCTCTCTCTCTCTCTCTCTCTCTCTCTCTCTCTCACACACACACACACACCATCATCATCACAAGCCAAAGTGGCCACTATCTGTTGCTTTCTATCCAATTCTGACTCATACAGACCATTGAAGCCAGTGTGAAACTGCTCCTCAGGATGTACGAGGCCATCCAGTTTTAAGGAGGAAGACAGCCTCATCTCGCTCTCTGAGAGCTGTTAGTGACTTTGAACCACTGACCTGGTGGTACCGAGCTAAACATGCTTACCTCTCTACACTGCCAGGGATCCTTCAAAGTGTTGCCACTTTGTATTCAATGAAACACTTAAGGGAGAAGTAGTTAGAGTCCTAGCACACAGTCTCAGAAAATACAGTAGAATGAGAGTCATGCCTTTTCATCTAATGATGTTGAAGCCATTAGGCCAACACAGGGAAAGAAAATGAACCTTAATCCTTACTTCACATCTGCAATGTACAAAAAAATTAATTTGAGATGGATCATAGACCAAAACATAAAAGCTGAGAACATCAAATTTCTAGAAGAAAGCGCAGGCAAATATCTTCATAATCAAAGCCCTAACACTTCATAAATTGGACATCATCAATGTTAACAACTTCAGCACATCAAAAGGCACTTGAAGAAAATAAAAAGGCAAACCACAAACTGGGGAAAATATGTGTACTGTTCACATTTGTTGATGACCCTTTACCCAGAATACATGAAGAGCTGATAAAATTTACCTTAAGAGGAAAAAAATTCATATTTTTCTTTTTATAAATGAGCTGAAGGTTTGCAGGAGACAGATCACACAAGGAGATACAGAAAGGCCTATTTTGCACAGAAAAAGGTCCACAATATATGAGGCATCAGGTACCAAAAATTAAACCCATGTGAAATACCCCTGTAGATCCATTCACATGGCTAAAGGTAAAGACCAAGCACACACAATGTTATTGCGGACCCAGCATAACTGCAGGGAAGCATAGCTTGAAGCCGTCATGTGCAATCACTTTGGAAAACTGCTCGACAGTAACTTTTAAAGTTAAATATGCACTTACCTTAGGACCTAACGGGTCTACTCCAAGATATTTACAACAAAGAAATGAAAATATATGACCACAAAAAGGCTTGCATATGGATTTTTATAGCAGCTCTCTTCCTAACAGCCAGAATCTGACGATAGCCTAAATTCTGTCAACAGAAGAAGACTAAATCAATTGTGGTAGATGATGCTAATGGCACAGACTCAGCATTCAAAGGGACTCGGGTGCCTATCGGTGCTGCTTCACGGGGCGATCAGGAAAACGCAACAGTGAGTGAAATGATGGGGTAGGATTCCTTTTATCCTGAGTTCAGGAAAGGACCAGGCCGACCAGTGATGATGGAAATGGACCAATGACTGCTCCTGAGAAGGGCCCCTGGTGGCACTATTGTTAGGTGCTTGGCTGCTAATTGAAAGGTTGGCAGTTCAAGCCCAGCAGCCTCTTCTCTGGAGACAAGCGAGGCTGTTTGCTTCCATGCAGATCACAGCTTTGGAAACCCTAGAGATCATCCCCCTCAGTCCCTAGTCTTTGTGGGCCAGGAAGGGTCGAAGTGATGGAGTTGGGGTATTTGGTTTGGGCTCTCTTGGTTTGGTTTAGCCTGCATGGGGTTGGAGGTGGGTTTCCTTTGGTTTGGGTTACCTTATGTGTGTTTAGGGGACTGTCTTTGAGAAGAACTGTGTTTAGGGAGTTTGTAGCCTAAGAAAATCCCCCTGGAACTACCCCCTGAGGTGAATTTGGAGAGGAGCCAGGGACAGTCACTTGTCCACTCCTAGGACAGCTTCATCTGGCACCTGATCTGCAGACTCATAAATGTGGACATTACTGTCTTTACCTCCCAAGAAGGTCCTGTGAGCTTGAACCTCTCACTCCCCTTTGCCAAAGGATGTCCAGCCACTCTGAGAATCACTATAATATGCAAGTCTACATTTCAATGGGATGGTTGTCATATGCTCCCCCAATGAACCAACCACTTCAAGACCTGCATGAGGTGTTGTGTGTGTTTTTTAAAAAACCAGGGGAGAGTGCAAACGCAATCCCCCACTACCTCAAATTATGCAGTTGAGTTTCCCACATTTGGGGAAATCACAGGGGTCAACACATCTGAGTGCAAAGTATAAGCCTTGTCCTGAGAAAACCACCCTCTTGATTGGGATATCTCCCCTGCTAGATAAGTATGAGGAGTTGCTATTATTGATCTAAATATCTTGCTTTTATTGACATCACTGCATATCATCCCAAACACAGGACTTTAAAAACAGTGTGCCCCTCACAGGCCCAAAGGACAAGGCTTGAAATGCGTGCTCAGAAATGATTACTGCTATTCAGTGACACCTCATGTATGTTGGATCTGGAATCTGGGTGGCCTCAGGACACCATGTACACACACACACACACACACACACACTGCCCTCCAACCTCGTTCCTACCAGTCCCAGTTGAGCCTCCGCAGGCTCAGAAAGCACATGGGCTGTGGTTCTGAAAGCTCTGTCCCTCACCTTAGCCGTCTGTTTCAGTATAAAGGCATTCCACACCCCACCCCCAGTCAGGCGATTGCCTCCCCCCTCCGCCATCTGATCCGGTGAGCCTGGATCGGGAACTTGCAGGGGCTGACTTTTCCCGGGAAGTGGAAGGCTGAGGGGCTGTGGGAAAGTTCTCTGGCCCCCAAGAAGAGAGAGTAGAGCCTCCTCTGGGGTGAGGGCTGGAGAGGTGATGAATGAGCGGCCGCCAACCCTCCTCCTCCCCAGCATCTGGTTTTGTGCTTTCCCTCTAATATATTGCAGGGTTATTGCGAAGGCGTGAACAGTTCAGAACTCTTCCACGTCCCTGAAGACCGAGGCGGCCCACCCTGTGCTTCTCTGGAAACATAAAGCACTTGGGCAGACCAGGAGCTCCCCGTTGTCCTAGGGTTCCCGTGTCAACAAAAGCCTGCACCTGGGCCTCGTCTGGGGCCTTTTTAAGCAGCCACGGCATTCAGGTCTCTGAGGGGGCAGGAAAGACCCCTGCACAGCACCAAGTCCCAGGAAGGATCTAGAACATGTCTGAAGGTGCTCTTGGGCAAACAACCACTGCAGGATTGATGAGCATCAAAGTCATAAAATTATTTTCTGGAAAACCACAGACCGTGCCTGACAAACACGTGCCCGTTGTTTTCATCAACGTGCATGATGCCAATCTTCCATTTCTGACTTCGCATGAACACAGTTGACGGTGACCATTTCTAAGTTTCTAGATGCTTGATGATGACTGGTATTATTTTTATGGGTCACTTGAGTGGTGGGTTTCCTTCTCATTGGTTGATTTGTTTCCATCAGACAACAGAGGATATAGCTGTCCCAAGTGAAATGTGCTCAAAAGGCCAAGGACTTCGTCTGTGGAAAGCAGCTGGGGAGGGGGAGGGTCTCATTGCCCTGTGGGGCGGTGGGGAGTTCTCTGTCTTAGGCCTCCTCACCACACATCTCAAATCTAAAGGCTCACATCTCCCCTTCCAATGGGCAATAAGATGGTGGCAGCTGCCCCTTCAGTGTATGACGAGATGATGGGTGATAGGTGTGACTCAGGCTGTGCGGCCAGGCTGGCCGAGGATCTTCCGGCACACACTCAGGCTAGGGCCTCAAGGCTGGCTGGCTGGGCACCCTTTGGATGAGTGAGCAGGGCTGGTTCCCAAGAGAGCCCAAGGGACTCTCTTCTGGGGCTAAGATGCCAGAACAGAGACCACAAAGGGAGACCACCTGACTCCAGAATCCCAACAACACCTGAATAGGCACCTTCACTCGTGGTCAGCAGGCTCCCAAGTGACACATCAGGTTAAGTGCCCGCTGCTAACATCCTGACCTTGGACGTCCTCTGGTGCAGTGCTACTCTGGGCTGCAGGCTCACTCTGCGCTGACTGGGACAGTGGGGTTGGTTTGAGATTAGGGGTCGCCCAGGAGCAGGAAAATGAGCATGGATTCCAATCATCTCTTCTTTCCCACCCCGAGTTCCTAGTGGGGTGATTTCTCTTCACCTTTCTCTCTCCCCTCCTCTGGCTTGCCTTCGAGCCACAGCCTCGGTCCACCCTGCCTGATGTCTGGGTCCCTCCAGTCCGGTGGTGGCCCAGGGGCCTCCTGGGCTTCAGAGGAGGACAGAAAGGACATTATTTGCACCCCCTTGGTTTGGGGGTGGTCTTGCTGCTGGCCTTGCTGTGGGGAAGGACAGCAGCAGAAGATCAAGCCCCAAGTTAAAAATAGAAGGTGGCAGCAGTTGTGGCCTGAGGAGCCAGAAGGAAAAAGAAGGATTTGTGGCCAAACCTAATCAAGTTTACCTACCAAGCATATCTAAGTGTATTCCCACCCACCCCCAATCATTGCTATTAATTCCAATCCCCTGGTATTTCTGTTCTGTGCAGCAAGAGTGGCTGATATCTTTTATTGAAATGTAATACAGACAATCTAAAAATTTCCAGCTGGTATAGAAAACCAGACAAAACTCATAAACGTCACCCCAGGAATGAATCAAACGGCATGCCTCCTGTGAAGCCAGCAGAAGGGAAATAATGCCAGCTGCCCAGGTCAGCCTTCTGGCCAAACCTGGACTCCGGGTCCATGTCTCTGTCCATACGTCTCCCTCCCCCAGTACCAGAACGTTGCCAGCTGCCACCACGGAGGTGGTGTGGACCTCACGGGGACAGACACCCAAGGAGACTGGGGGCAGTGGAAAGCAAAGATTGGTGAGTGCAGTAGGGTGCTGGTGGGCCATTCTGTTACACAGTGACCCTATGGGGCTGAGTCGAACTGCCCAGAGAGGTCTTGGTGGTCACCTTTACCGTTCTGGACCACCAGGCCTTTCTTTACCAACTCTGCTGAGTGAGTCCAAACCAGCGGACCTTCCACTTAGCAGCCGGGCTGGGCTGTCAACTGCACGGCCATCAAGGTTCCATGGCTCTTTCTATGTCAGTCAGTTTGCCGCTCATCCATGTGAGGTGCCCGTCACGTTTCAGGGGAGAGAGGGAGGAAAGAAGGGAGCCAGTCTGGGGACCCATCACTACGGGGGTAGCTCCGGCTGACAGAGGGCTTGACAGTCCAGGGCTGGCCCAATGCCTGGGGCAGAAAGGAGTTCTGCGCACTGACCTTTCACTTCTATATGAACACAGAGACGGATGCCCCAGAAAGCACTGCCCAGATGTAGACTCCTAAGGAGGCCCACCACTGCGAGGACCAGGCTTCCCAAAGCTGGGCATGGCCAGCCATGAGTCTGCTCCCACCACCCAGGCTGCCGCAGGGATTCTAGAATTCTCTCCTCACCCCC